>CAUHTR010007873.1:0-82840 GCA_959609185.1 Schmidtea polychroa
CATGTATGTTTAACTATTTATTCAAAAATCATGTTTCCGCTGTTCCAGTATTCAAAAGATTATTGAAGACTTTTAATGCACTTAGAAGAAAAGAACTAGACATTTGTTTTCTTGAGACTTGTCTAGAAGAAAAAATGATTCCTTCGTTCATTTTTAAAATGAAACTTAGTGATTGTCTCTCAAGTAAAGATGTGCAAATAATACATAAAAGAACGTTAAGAAGAATGTTGGAATCAGAGAAGATAAGGAGAATATCTTTGGATAAAAAACTATTAAATATTGGATGTACTTTAAATCAAATAACCAATGAGTTTTGTTTGCAGGTATGTGTTCAATGGTGTATTAAGAATTCAATTTCTCAGTTAAAATCAAAAGAGAATGCTCATATCAATAAATTAAAAAATTTGAGAAAATTATTTGGGATCTCTAAATTTAGTGTAGAGAATACATTAATAAACATGAGTAAAGTTGTTTTGTCTGAAGACGAGGAGCGTATTTTGAAATTTGGTCCCAATCATTCCATTAAGAAAAGAATTGATGAAACAAAATTATGTGCGAAGATTGAAAGTTTATACTTTCATATACTTAGATCGATGAAGGATATTAATACTAATTATGTGAAGAGTGTGTTGAGTTCGAGTACGACGGAGTATATTGATAAAAATAAAAAGCAGAATATTAAAGATTTTACTGTATTAAAAAATTTAGCTAAAAAAGACATCAATATATGCAAATTTGACAAAGGAAATGGATTGGTAATTCTCGACCATGATGTATATGTAAATAAGCTTAATGATGTTTTGAACGCTCCCCAGTTTGTGAAAATAGAGATTTCTCGAAAAAATGGAATACATCCTCCTCTTAAGGATGAGAATTTGTTGAAAGAAATACTGAATAAATTAATTAAAAATAAGCAAATTGATGAAGAGTTGTTTAAGTCCATTCGCCCAATGGGATCACAACCAGCAAAAATGTATGGGCTTCCAAAAATCCATAAAGATGGCGTGCCTATGAGACCTGTTTTATCCATGATTGGCACTGCCCAGTATAAAATAGCCAAATTTTTGGATGGATTATTGAAACCATTGATACGATTAGAATTTGAATGTAAAGATAGTTTTGAATTTGTTTCCTGCATTGCACAATATGATAGACAAAGTATGGATGAAATTATGGTTTCGTTTGATGTTTGTAGTCTGTTTACTAATGTACCATTGGTTGAAAACAATTGAATTATGTTGCTTGTTATGGAATGAAAATATTTCTGAACATCATATTTTGTATAGAACAGCATTTCGTGAACTTCTTGTATTTGCAACTTCAAAAATCAATTTTCTTTTCAATAATGAATGGTATCAACAAATAGATGGGGTTGCTATGGGTTCTCCTTTAGCACCAACGATGGCTTCAATTTTTTTAACAAGCTTAGAAAAGAAAATTGCATCTTTCCAAGGTATGAAACCCACTGTTTATAAACGGTATGTGGATGATATATTTCTTATATTGAAAATCAGAGGCATGTTGACCCGTTTTTGCATTATATGAACAGTCTACATAAAAACATTGTATTCACATGTGAAACGGAGAAAAAATCATCGCTTGCTTTCTTGGATTTGTTAATTCATCGCAAAGAGAAACACTATGAGACAGAGATTTATAGAAAACCAACTGATACTGGTCTCTATACTTCTTCCGAAAGTTTTTGTGAATTCAAGCATAAAAGAAATATGGTGAAGGGGTTGATTTATCGTGCATGGTCTTTGTCTTCTACTTTTAAAAATTCGGTAAAGAGTGTTGACGTGTTGGTTGAACTGTTGATGAAGAATGGTTATTCAAAATCCTTTTTAGTAATTATGGTGAAGAGACTGTTGACAAATTTATTAAAAATCCTAAGGATCCATGTTTGAGAAAATTTGGGTGTGATCTTGTTGAGATGTGTGAGTCTGACGAGTTAAAATTTGGGTGTGATTTGTTGAGGTGTGTGAGTCTGATGAGTTAAATAAATTAAATAGTGTGAGCAAGGATGATGAGCCTAAATTTGTGTTAGTATTGCCGTACTCAGAAGGTTTTAAGGATTATAAAGTGAAGATAAGAAAGCAGTTAGGGAATTTAAACTATAGGATAGTGTCAACTTCATGGAAAGTACGCAATATGTTTATTAATAAGTCAAAGACTCCGGTTGAATTGTGTTCCGATCTCGTTTATCAGTTTACATGTAATGGGTGTAATGCCACATACATTGGAGAGACTTCCCGTCATCTCTGTATTCGAGCTCGAGAACATTGTAGACCGAAGTCTTTGACCCATATTGGTGAGCACAATAAGGGCTGTAAGATTAAAATAGGTATGTCTGATTTTAAAATTTTATTAAAAAACTTCGATAATTATTGGGAAACGTGTGATTTGTGAGGCGTTGTTGATAAAATCATTGAATCCGAAAATTAATGTGCAGAATGCTGTAAATACTTGTGTGTTTGAGTGTTTTTAAATAAGCTTTTGTGTATTGTATGTATTGATTGTTGTGTTAAATTAAATAATTGATAAAAAATTTTTAAATTTTTAAATTATTAAATTAAATTTTAAATGTTAAAGTTTTTAAAAAATAATATTTTTATAAAATAAAAAATTTTTATATATAATTAAATTTGTTTAAAATCCTTTATTTAATGAGTATTATATCCCACCTGATGATGACAGGAAAACTGTCGAAATTAATCGTGAAAAAAATGTTTGATTGGCGTTATCTTATAATTAAATCATTGCCATGTATGTTTAACTATTTATTATTATTATTATTATTATTATTATTATTATTATTATTATTATTATTATTATTATTATTATTATTACTATTATTATTATTATTATTATTATTATTATTATTATTATTATTTTAAGTTAAATAATTTTTTATACAAAATTTAAATTTTATATAGATTTATTATAATAATAAACGAATCAGAGAATCAGAAAAAACAACTTCAACAGTGAAATTGTATTTTTGAATATATATTTTTATTTAATAAAGATTTTAGTAATATATATTTATCCTGACTTATAAATAACTTCATATAAAATAAAAAAATAATTTGAAATTTTGTTTTGTTTTATAAGAAATGTCTAATATAAAAAGAAAATTTATATTATACCACAAATATTTATGTCAATATTTTCCATAACGTAAAATTTCATTACAGATAAAAATATTTTTTTAAAATATTTATTTTGGTAAAATTAATAATGACTTCAGAAGTCAAAATGATTTAGAGACGAATACGAAATAGAAATTATTATCTTCAATGAAACATTAAAAAAGTTTTTAAATTCAGTGTTTTCGGTAAAATATTAGTCACGAAGAAGAAGAAGATAATAGATTTTATATTGATCACGATTATAAACAATAATTTTTTCTTAGCGCGGATCCTTTGATGTTAATTTCGTTTACAATTGAAAATCGTTGAAGTAAATAATTAAATTATCTCAAGTGTCTATGTTATAATGGGAGAATTTGGATATTTTGAATGTTTCTATTATATATATATATATATATATATATATATATATATATATATATATATATATATATATATATATATATATATATATATATATATATATATATATATATATATATATATATATATATATATATATATATATAAAATAATAATAATAACGACATTATTTTTAATGCCTGTAATAATTTCACTGGCTCTTATCTACTGTTTTTATTTCCTTTAATCTTTTAAGAAAAACGTCCTTTGTGCAGTTTATAATGTTTTAATGCTATAATTATGCCAAATTTAATGAAACCTTTGGGTTAAATCTGGGTTAATTTAAATATTTGTTTAAATTAATAACCGAAAATTTATCGATAAAAATTAAAAAATCTAATTGATTATACGAAAGTAATATTGTTATTTTAATCTTTGACTTTAACCCTTCATCTGTGGGCAACATGTTATTGTTCTTCACTTATTTTATACAATTCTACGAAGGTACGTTATTTTTGTATTTTATATAACTTTCAGAATGTTCAACTCTTAAATTTTAACATTCTTTCTATATTTTTTAATATAATACATTTATTAATCATAAATAGAAAATAAAATTAGCTAGCAATTTTATTCAAAACACTTTTATTTATATTCCGTACTGAATGGTTAATAATGGTAAGCTAATTATTTAACAAAATATTTACAAGATTTTAGATTTTATATTTAAAAGTAATTAATATTAATTAATGTATTTTAAATTTAATACAAATAAAAATGAAAAGATTTGGAATGCATTTAAACAGTCAATTGTTGTTTTATGATATTCAACATACATTCTTTCATTTTCAAATGATAATTTATCAGTAATAATAAAACAATGGATGTAAGATATTATTATTATGTTGAATACCAAATAGCGACGGATTTGACAGTTTACAACTGCGTTCAACTTAAACTATATAATTTGACGGAAAGCCTTGGTTTCTGCTCAAACCTTTCCAAGAACGTTGAACAAAATTCTTCTCTCCTATCGAAATCGTCATCTCTTAGTTTGTGCACGATAGTTGGTCAATAGGCTCGTAAACCTATTTTGTAAGCAGCACAATGAAAACTCGTGGATTATTTAGATTAGCTCTTTGAAACTTATTCGTGAAGCAATAGATTTTTTTTCTATTTAAGTACTTGTATTTTTTAAAATATTGATTTTTTGTTAAAAGTAAACTTGATTATGAATAATTATGAACTTGATTATGAGCAACGTTCCCTCTAATTTTTCCTCGACATGTGCGGCAGGAAATTCGCGTGGGGAATTATTTTTTAATAGAAGACAAACTAGGCAAACCTTAGGAAAAAAATAGTTTTTAATGAAAAAAAATAAAGAGTTTTGAAAATTTAAATAAATTACCAAAAAAAAATAAAAAAAAGTTGTGAAAATTTGCAAAAAATTAGAATAAATATCAGGTGAGCGGAAAATTATATGACTTAGCGGTATTACAATTTTAGGTGAGCGGCCGCTCAGTCACTCAGCTTAAAGGGAACGTTGCTTCTGAGACACCCTGTATATGACATTAACTAGATAATTGCAGTTAAAAGTCAAATATATATGAGAGCAGAATATCATGCTATTGTATATTTATGTGCATTTATAATTCTCATAACTTATTTGTTTTAAATTACTCTCAAATTTAATTTTTTTCTAAAATAAATAAAGTATATTAATATTTTAACAGTTATTAAAAATATTATTTTTTAAAATGAAATTTTCAAAAATAATCCCCACTTTTAGAATTTGAAAGAAATTATAATACAAGTCAAATCTTGGCAAGTACTATAATCACAGGTTTACATCAGGTTAATTTCATCATTTTTATATAATTAATACCATAATTATATAGAACATGGAATGAAAAAATTCACTATTGAAAAAATACAAAAATAATCATTTGGAATATTTAAAAAATTTAAATTAAAGTATCACAACTTTGCAAATAATTGTTATAATTTTAATTATTTTAATCATTTTTTAAATCTAAATAAATTATAAATTTTATGCAAACTTGTGATTATAACCAACAATAACACATTTAGGTTATCATTATCCTTTTTTGTCTCCCTTTTAGTTTAGTGGAAATGTGTTGTATATACCTATTTTTACGGACACCCGTCAAATTGATGGGTTATGAATGAACCCATTGTTTTCACTAATTAATTTTAATTAAGAATTTCAAAATTTTCTTTCTAAACTTTGACCTTCTCAGTGTGAAAACCTATCTTTAACTCTCGCGTGTGAAGTTCTCCTAGGGAAATGTAATGTGTTTGGTAGGAGTTGCACTTGATGATGTATGAATTCACTATGTAATTTCTATGTAATTAATACCAATAAATATTTCTTTAAAATTTTCATGAATTTTCCACGAATTTTTAATACCGCCAACAGAACGTGACAAAATTTGTGTATTAAAAGAGAAATAAAAATGAAGGACAATAAATGAAGATTTGATTTATACCAAATATGAAATACGAAGTTTTAATAATGACAAATATAAAAATTGTAGAAATATTAAAAGTATAAAATTAATTTTTATTGTTTTTATAATGTGTTCACAGTACCNAATCAAGCTTTAATGTACTTGCACAAAGAAAAGAATATTATGCATGGGAGCATTTGTCCTGACGTAATTTTGATAACCATTGAATCTCGATGGAAATTAGCCGGTCTGTGGAATATGGATTTAATTACAAGTAAAGAGGTGATTAATTAATATATTTTATCATTTCTACAAACAATTCTTTTGAAAAAACATGGCTGATTTATTTCAAACTAAGATTCAAAAGTAAAATTATTCATTGGCTTTAGATGGCCTAATTTTGATGTTACATGTTTTTGAAATGTTTTTGAAATGACCAAATGTTTAATGAAACTATTAATGTTGAAATAAAAAAAGGATTTTAAATTTTAATGACAAATTAACTCAAGAATTCATTTATTTTTAAATAATAATGGCCAATGAAATGTAAGACTGCTACCTTATTGGTCTAATATCTTGAATAATTAATGGAATAGAAACAGTTTGAATAGATGACTGATATTCTTAACATATTTCTATAGTATCTGTTAAACAATTCAAAGTCTGGTAAATTCTAAAATATTTTTTAAGACATAACAGTGCAAGTATTTATCTCTTTAGGGTCGAAGACTATTACACCTAAATCCGAAATATAAAAGTTTCTATAATCTAAAAAAACGATAAAATTATATTATAGGAACACACAAACTTACCTGTGTGCAAACACTTAATGTTCCGAAAGTTAAAAGTTTTATTATAGGAATTGAGAAAGTGACAGAAAAATAATTTTACATACAAACACAGCACACATACTATAAAATACATGCAACTTTATTATAGCGTTTTTTATTCCGAATTTTAAAAGTAATTAACATACTGTTAACATATCATTAAAAAATCATGGGGGAAAAATTTTTAGATTTTGAATCGGACAACTCTACTTTGAGCTTTCGAGAAATATCTTAATACCTTAAGATCTATTTATAAAATATTTTTGAGGTTAATATTTTTTTAGATTTTTAGATATTTCTCTGGTACCGCTTTTGCAGGAAAAAATTCGAAAATCCTAAATTTTAATAACTTGTTTAAAAAAAATAATATTTTCATAGAATTACAAAAAATGACAAAATTCGTTTTATCAGTGAGCTGAAGAAAGAAAACGTATAAACTATTTTATCCATAATACATATTCTTTACTAAATGTTTTAGAAAAATTAATGTGTTTGGTGATTACTTTATTTATTAATTGTTAAAAATAAAACTGATTTACATTATTTCGAAATAATTCCATAAAATTCCATAAAATGTCATAAAAATCCTAAAAAATCTGAAAATTAATTAAAAATAATTTTTAATCAAAATGTTGGCTAAAAGAATAATTCTATAAAATCAAAATTCAATCCTTAAATTGTTACTTAAATTTAAAAAACTTACTTCTAAAACCATAAAATAAAATTGAATAAATGAAATAAACACTCTCATAAATAGTGAGTCATCCACTGAAGAACAAACCAACGTGCATTATAGAGACTTTCAACTTTTGGAATTAGATGTATGTAATAATGAACATGAAATATGAGACATGTATCAGAAATACAATAAGACACACACACATTAAATCATTCACGGTAATTATTAATTAGGTAATTTAATTATTAAATTACTTATAGTGTCATTAAAATATCTCTTTTTAACTTAAAATCATAAAATTATATTTTGTAGTACAACTCGATAATCGAAATTCATTTTTCATGGTCAGATATATTTTGTGATCCTTTAACGTCATTATTTCCAACTCTGAGCCGCATAACCTTTCAACACAAACATTATTTGAAGATTATTCAACTGTAAATTCTTTCCTTGAATAAAACTAAAGTAAATTTTCTAATAAAATTGAAATATTTCATTAGACTTTTCTCCAAATTCAAAGCAAATTACAATTATCAGATAAAATTTACACAAATTAAGAGAAAATAATTTTAATCTTCAACTAAATTTTACAAATTTAGAAACCAAAAAATTAAGTTAAGGTTATACAGTGAGTATGAAACCAGCTTCACGGTCTTGCTTTCTGACACCAAGAAATAATTTAACGTTAAAACATCTCATGATAAATATTACCTATTGTTTTTTAAAGATGAAATTTTGAAAATTTTAGGTTGATGCATAAGTAACGTGGTAACGTTTTAAGAAAAAAAAAGTTAATATTTTCACAAAAACTTTAATAAATTATTCAATTACATAATTTCCGTTATTTTTAATGACTGTCTCTCTGTGTTTTGTCAACTTTATAATCCCATTTGAATAAAATATTTCAGGTTTCGATGGTATTACCGTGTCAAGTGATGTTTTCATCTCTTCTGTTGTATTAAACAATTGCCCATTTAAATAATTTTGTAAAGATAAAAACAAGTGAAAATCAGAAGGAGATAAGTCAGGAGAAAAAGGTAGATACTTTTAAAACATCCCAATTTAGATCGTTTAATTTGTGCTGTATCATAATTGCAGAATGTGGCCTCGCATTGTCGTTGTGAAAGATGACACCCTTTAGATTGATTAGTTCTGGTCGCTTTTTACCAAGCGCCTAGTATAATTTTTGTAGCTCTTCACAATATCTCTCAGCATTTATTGTTTGGTTAAGTTTCAATAACTCGTTATAAATAATGCCCTTCATATCCCACCAAACACAAAGCATTATATTTTTTGATGAAGCTTTGCCTTTGGAGTGCTTAATGAAACTTGTCCCGGCTTGGCCCAGTGTAGCTTCCTAGTTTTATTGTTATAGACGACCTACTTCCCATCCGCTGCTACTAGTCGAAGCAAAAACGTTCATTGCGGGTTATATATAATTTTAAATTTTATATTTTTAAAAATTTATTTAATAAATTTAATATTTAATAGCTTTTAAGTTATTCATAATGCGACAATAACATACGAGGAAATGGACCCCCTTAAATATGTTTACAAATTACAAATACATCACGAAAATAAAACGATTTAATTGAGATTACCAAAGATGAAGTTCCTGGAATATATTTTGTTGTTGTTTTATTTCTCTTGCAATATCTATGACAACCTTTACTTATAATAAGGTGATAATGAACTATTCAAACAATATATCAAATCATAAAATTTTAATTAAGCATTGAAACAAATATGATGCAATATTTTCAAATTTTAAACCAATAAATAATAAAAGATGTATTGACCAAATTTTCATAGTAAGCGCCTAAAATAAATTCAAAAACTAATTTCGTTATTTTCCTATCACTCCCAATCTGTCACGCATGCATAAATCCTAGAATTCGTTATTTCCATCTAATCATGATTGCTTTCATCTTGACAAGTCTCATTGAGACGGAATAATTGTTCTAATGTTATTTATGATCTTTCTAATTGGTAAACAATTATTTACAATTGAAATGTAAATAAAGTAAACCCATAATTAGCGTAAAATATAATTATATGTCAATGGCACTGAATATATATATATATATATATATATATATATATATATATATATATAAATATATAAATATATAAATATTATTATTATTATTATTATTATTATTATTATTATTATTATTATTATATTATTATTATTATTATTATTATTATTATTATTATTATTATTATTATTATTATTATTATTATTATTATTATTATTATTATTAAAATGATGATTGCTTGGTAGCAACATTTATTATTTAAAACAATAAAATGATAATTTAAGCCTTTTGCTGCAAATAATGTATTTAATGAAAGAATTTTCGACTATAGGATAGTCCTTGTCAAGATTGACAGGACTATCTTATAGTCGAAAATTCTTTCATTAAATACATTATTTGCAGCAAAAGGCTTAAATTATCATTTTATTGTATTATTATTATTATTATTATTATTATTATTATTATTATTATTATTATTATTATTATTATTATTATTATTATTATTATTATTATTATTATTATTATTATTATTATTATTATTATTATTATTATTATTATTATTATTATTATTATTATTATTATTATTATTATTATTTACAATTTACAGATTCCTATCAAAACCAAGCCTAGAGCTCCAATTTGGCTGCATAATATGGATTTCATTGCACCAGAAACTATTTACGATAGAAGCCTGAGTGTAGCCAGCGATATGTTTTCTCTTGGGATGGTTATTATATCAATATACAATGATGGGAGATCTCTGATTTCGTCACAGCAATCAGTGACGATATATTCGCTCCAGACTATGAATGTATTATTCTAAATAACTGATTTTAGAAATATCTGAAAATCTGCTTTGTTTATTTTTTCATTTATAGATTTATCAGAATTTCGATTTGGTTGTGGAAAAATTGCCGTCGGACGTTATTGAAAGTGTGGAAAAAATGATTAATTCTGATCCAAGATATCGGCCAGATACAAATCAATTTTCTAAGGTATTTTCATTATTTCGATAATATTAAAAGAAAATTATTTTAAAAATATGATGCAATTTTAGTCAAGCTATTTCAAGGATGAAAAAATTCAATGCCAGATCCAATTAAATCATCTCTGGGCTTTTTCAGCGATTGATCAGCAGCTGATAATTGAAAGAATATTGAGTAATATCTCTGAATATGATCCAGTAAATACAATTTGTAATTTATATAATAATAATAAAATAAGATTTTTAATTAAACGATGTAATTAATAAATTTTTTCATAAAATCTATAATTTCTAGTTATTCTATCTTACCTGATTATCACAGGTAAACTGTCTAAGTATATCGTAAAACGATTGTTCGAGTGGCACTTTGTTATAATACTACTACTACTACTACTACTACTACTACTACTACTACTAATAATAATAATAATAATAATAATAATAATAATAATAATAATAATAGTAATAATAATAATAATAATAATAATAATAATAATAATAATAATAATAATAATAATAATAATAATAATAATAATAATAATAATAATAATAATAATAATAATAATAATAATAATAATAATAATAATAATCAAAATAAAAATAAGAACAACTTTTGAAATAAATTGAAATTAGTTGTGTATTAATATAATTATAATAAATTATTAATAAAAATAGATATTTTTATAAATATTTCGTGAAAATAGTTTTAAAAATTGTATAGACTAAAAGTATTAAACATATCACCGCGCAGTCAAATAATAATAAATTAAGTTTTTAATTGCCATGAAAATTATTGAATTTTTGAAAATATTGCCAAAACTCTCAAAATAAGTTTCCAATTGAAAATTTCCAATATATTATGTATAAATTTATTTTCAAAAATGAAATAGTAAATTAATTTTTTTTTGCATAATCAATTCACTATTAAGTTTTTTAGTCAAATTTTCTTATTGAAAATATGTTCATTGGATTGAATTGTCAAGAAATTATTTTTAATTATTAACTTTTATAAATATTTCATAGTTTATATTTACTATGTTTTTAGTCAACAACTTTTTATGCTTAATACAATTATGCAAATACAATTAACTGTCAATGCTGTCCGCCGATTTAATAATCTTTATAAATACAGCTACCTACTAATTATAGGTAAAAAAATATGAAAAAAGTATGATAAAACATGCAATAAAGATTAATAAAAATAGCCATTCGTACATCTTTTTCAATATATATTTCAATAGTATCACTATCATCGTCAGGTTACCTACTTAGACAAGGGATAAATAACTATACAATATTGATAATATATAAACAAGTTATTAAATCTATAAAATTTTAAATTATAAATAAACATTTTAAATAATTATTTTCAAAAAATTGCTTTAAAATTATTAAATTTTAAATAATTATTTTAAAACAAACACTATTTTTTATCTTTAAAAATTCTTTAAAAAACGTAACTATACATCAACATACAAAATCTTAATTAAAAATATTCAACACAGACGTATTCACCGTATTCTGGACATTGATTTTCAGTAAATTGAATTATAGAATTGTTTATAAATCGTGCAAAGTACGTAGTATGTTTAAATATCAAACTCTGGTTGAATTATGTTCAGATCTCGTTTATCAATGGGTGTAATGCCATATACATTGGAGAGACTTCCCATCATCTCTGTAGTCAAGTGCAAGAACATTGTCGACCGAATGAAGTGTTCAATATTAAGGATCATAATAAAGGCTGTTTTTATTAATAAAGTCTTTACGTGATTATCTAAGTAAAGATTAATAAATAAAATAATTATAGATGATGTAGTTTCCAAAGGTTTAAAAAACAATAACATTTCTTAAAAGCTTAAAATTCTATAATCGAACATTTTGTTGAGTATATGAAGTTCCTTTGGTCGAACCATGATGAGAACTAAAGAAAAAATTAATTTTTAATTGTAAAATTGCAATAGCCAAAATCAAGATTAAATATGAAATCAAACGTTTTTTGTGTTTTTACAAACTAATAATATCTATATTTGAATATACCACGTTCAAAATATTGGTACATTTTACTGAACAAGAGTTGGTTGGAATTATTGTGAATGTATAAAAATACGGGTTAGGGTTAGGGTGCAAAGAAAGCCGTAAATATTAGAAGATATTATAAAATTAAAAAAATAATAATAAAAGAAAATCTATAAATGTTTATCCTTGACAATTAATCTACCAAAACTAAGTATCAGGAACAAAACTTGTGGAAGAAACGTCATATCTCTTAAAAAGAAGATTTATATAAAATTTAATAAAATATATAAATCATTCAATAATTTAAAATGTATATGTGCGTTTGATTGAATCTATGAAAGTGCCAATTACATGAAATCGTCAAAGAATTTCGTAATTCATGGAAAACGCAAGCCCATTGCCGATCTTATTGCCGATATATATATATATATATATATATATATATATATATATATATATATATATATATATATATATATATATATATATATTATATATATATATATATATATATATATATATATATATATATATATATATATATATATATATATATATATATATATATATATATATAATACAATTTTAAGAATCTTTCTCTGGAAACATTTAAACAATAAATCACATGATTTAACTTGAAAGCCAAAGTAAATTAATATATTCAATAATTACATAAAAATACAAGGGAATGAAAATATGTACACAGTAAAATTTGCCGATAACATCAAATATGCAATGGGCTTGCGTTTTCATGAATTAGGCAATATTGGCGTGAATAGTTTTTTTCGAAATTAAAAAAGTCTCACAACAGGCCAACTAATGATAACTTGTGCCTCTGTCAAATCACAAGTCTAGATAAACAAATTGTCAAATAATATACAAAACAAGTGCAATTAATTATTAAGTAATAAAATATTTCGATTTATAACAATATAAAATGTGATGTAAAAACTAATCATCGTTATCAGAATTATTAGAAAGTTTAATAATAAAAAGTTTAACCTAATAAAAATAATAATTTTCATTTTGTTTAATTACATTTCTGCTATTAAAATGTGAGAAATATCATCGTGAATGTCATTCATTTAAACCTGTATACAATTAAAATATTTGATACAATGCATGAATTGTGAAAATTATCTTTTTATATCAATGAATAATTTCGTGCGCTTGAATAAATTTGGTTCAAATGTAAATTTTAATTTCAATGTTCAGAATGTTACATTATTTTTATTTGAAAATATTGTTAGTGAATTTGATAGAGTAGTTCCTTTATCTTTTCTTACTGTCTTAAATTGCCGATCAATATTTTGTTTTAAAACTTTTTCTAAAGTCTTATTATAGGACCTTTTATAAACATAACTTTAATAACAAAGACTCCTGAAAGAAATTGTGAAAAAATTAATTATTTTAGATAAAACCAAAATAAACCTTAGATTTATAATAAACCATTTCTAATTTGAATTTATCATAAGCAGACAATTTGTATGCCATAGTAAGGTAACTGATTTATATCAACCGGATATATCAATTCCGTGAATCTGACTGTATGGTACTAATAAGTATTTGCGCATGTATCTAACATTACACGTCTTTCTGCTTATAGAAGATTAAGTTTGGAAATGGCATATATTTGTTCAGTAATACATTAAATATTCTATTGAAAAATGTTACGAATTGTAGTATCACAATTATAAAATATTTTAATATTATAAATAATTCTATATTAAATTGAAAAAAAATGAATACTCAAAAATATTTGGATTTGAAGCCATAGCATGTTTGTTGTAGATGATTTTTATTCATTTTTGTAAAATTTTAGTGTTATTGAAAGTGCTGGGTTTCCTTAGAAACATTAACTTTTAAAATAATTAATTGAAATTTTTATAGAAAATAATAAAAAAATATATGAAATTTAAATTTATTAATTTATAAAAATAAATGACCATAGAAATATTGGCAAGTTTTATTAAACTGTACACAATTAGAAGACTATTATCATTGATTAATTTGTTTAAATATTCCTTATTTAAATTATTATCGACTCATTCAGATAAATTTTATTCAATAAATTCATTCATTTTCATTGAATTTAGCTAAGTTAAACAATGCTATCCATGTATTTTTATCATCGTTTTTTGATAAAGAATATTTAAAAATTGATGATTTGACTTATAATAATTAGGTGAAAAGGTCATTCCAACCTTCTATCTAGATTTTGGATCTATGTTTAGATCTATCAAATAAATTAAATATTACTAGAAATTGTTTAAATCTGTAACGTATTAAATTGATGTAAAACATTGTTAATTAATTATTTTTTTATTCGTTTTTCTTTAGTAATTTCAAAAAGTATGTCAGTTATTAGACATTTGAATAAAATAATTAAGTTACAAATTTAAAATAAAATTGGAGAATATTAATAATAATAATAATAATAATAATAATAATAATAATAATAATAATAATTATAATAATAATAATAATAATAATAATAATAATAATAATAATAATATAATAATAATAATAATAATAATAATAATAATAATAATAATAATAATAATAATAATAATAATAATAATAATAATAATAATAATAATAATAATAATAATAATATTTAAATTCACATTAAAACCATTTATTTCATATATTACATATATTATACTAAGCTTTAGCGTTTTAACTTACCTAGTATACGATGTGGCTTGTAAGAAAAAATATGTAATTATGTGTGGTAGCGAATGTGTTAATGGAAGAATTTTTAGAAAATGCTATATCATCTGTATTGGTAATTAAGCAACATCTATTGGAGAATGGAAAAGGAATAAATTGAAAGATGTTGATGATTTAACCAATAAATCGGATCCTCTTAAATTATTTATTCTTATAAAACACGAAAAACAAAATTCTTTCAATATAATGGAAATGTCAAATAAATATATTTACATTTTGAAAATATATCTACAATTTTATTTATAGTTTTTCTGTGTAATTTTTAATACATCAAATATTAGAAAATATTTCACTACTAATATATAAATATTTTAATTTTGATGAAATATCATTATTAGTTTAAGGCAGTGTTTCTCAAACTATGGGTCGCGATGACTAGAATAACTAGAGTTAAATAGAGTTATTCTCATTAAATAAACATTTATTTTAAAATTAATCTTTGTCATGTGGGTCGCAATAAAATTTTTGGCATGAAATGTCAAAAATTTGGGTCGTGATCAAAAAAGTTTGAGAACCACTGGTTTAAGGGGACAATTTGTTTAAATGACAATTTAATATAATATAATTTATTATTTTTCCCAGTTTTTCTCCCTACTTAAATTTTTCAGCCTATATTTTAAATGCAACATCTTAATATTCATCTTTAGTATTTTTCATTTAGTTTTTTAAAACAAAGAAGAAATAAAAATTAATAAATAAAATTTCAAATATTTAAAAAAAAATCAAATATAATATATATGTAGACCATGTTGAATTTCCTTGGTTAAATTGTTTTAAACGAAGTGTAATTAAATAATTTTCACCATTTTTGTTTATTTGAAAAGAAATGCTGCTAAAATAAAATCTCACGTCAAATCGGTTTTGAAGTTAAAATTCAAAACAAAGAGATACAAAAAATGCAAAAAAATTATTTTGCAATTTTTTCAAGAAAGACGTTAAATTATATTCATTTTGCAAAATGTTACTATGATAATAAAAACATTTAGAACTATCTAAGATAAATATTATTTTCTCAAGCTCTAATTTGAATAATCTACTAATGAAACATCAACAGAAATCTGTACGGTTTTATCAATTTAATTCTTGTAATATAGACTTTGACGAGAGTTTTCATTGAAAGATCTAATTATTTAATTATGTATTTTTTAGGAAAATAAGAATCTCAACAATATTTTCATTCTAAAAATAAATACCAAATATTTATATCTATAATTTCAATTTTTATAAGATTTCACAGTTAAATCTTTTCACATGCAAATTATCTGATGGAATTTTCCCAACGGCTCTTTTAATTTGACTTTTTGTGAAATAGTATTATTTTAATGAAAGGATTTGTTTTAAGTTCTCAAATTGAAAATAATATTACCTAATTTTTCAACACACTTTGATAATACTCAATGGGAAATATTTTACATCAATTAGATTTGACACTTACAAAATTTTTTAATAAATGTTAGCAACTGAAATTTGTTTTAATTTATAATATTGTTTAATAAAACAAAAAGGCAAATATGTGTAATAAAAACTTACCACTTAAATCAGTATTATTTGGTTATGAAATCAAAGATTACAATCAATAATTATTTTAAAAATAAAAATAATGTTGGGTTTTTTTTAATTCAAGTCAGTAACCTCTGACTCCACGTGTCCATTTAATCGTAAATAACAAAACAATAAACTACCTAACGTAATTTTGAATCACAAATCTCTCAAAATCCAAAGATTCAATCAACGACAGACTTTTACAAGTTTAATCGGTTTTCCGCTCGGCGCTGATGCTTCTTAGATGCTTTGTCAAAATCTTTATCAATATTCACCTTTTAATTGAACTTTTATTATTTGATCTGATTCGCTTCCAAATCAATTTTCTTCTCACGTCTTGAATATTTCCTAACTCCATCTGTTCATTTCCTTAACTTCCTGATTACCCTAAGCTCAGTTTCTTCGCGTCCCTAGTTGATTATTTTGAATTTCGACTTTGCTTTTATACTAAAATAATCACTTTGATTAATTGGATTTTGACCGGATTGCTTCTATCTGACATTGGTTTGATAACCGGTTCCTCAAACGTTGTTTGATTAATTTGTCATGATTAATTGCTTCCCTTTGTTAATCCTTCGTAGTAGCCATAAATTTTGTTTGTCTCCATTAATCATGCTGTCATGATAATTGCCATTCAAGATTCTCATTTTGTTTATTTTCTATGTTAATCGAGCTCCAGTTTTCTTCATCTCTCTGGTTTCCTATTATCTCGGGTTTCCTATTAGCCAATTAATTAATTAATTAACGATTTTCTGTATTAACACATTCGAATACTTTTTGACACTTTCTAACCATTTTCTAAAAAATCGCTAATCACCATCTTGTCGATCATTAGCTAATTTATACCTGTTTCGTTTATCCGATTCAATTTCGATAAATTTACAACTTATTGATTTATTCGGATTTTCGGATTTTTTCCTTTCGAAACTGCTTTTCCTATTTCCTAATACTGTGTCCATCATAATTTCCTTTACTATCGATTCTGTTCATGTCCACAATTTTATTTGTCTTTTTTATTTGACCTACATTTTATTTAAATTTATTTTAATTTACTGACCTCAACATTAATAATAATAATAATAATAATAATAATAATAATAATAATAATAATAATAATAATAATAATAATAATAATAATAATAATAATAATAATAATAATAATAATAATAATAATAATAATAATAATAATAATAATAATAATAATAATAATAATAATAATAATAATAATAATAATAATAATAATAATAATAATAATAATAATAATATTAATAATAATAATTATAATAATAATAATAATAATAATAATAATAATAATAATAATAATAATAATATTAATAATAATAATTATAATAATAATAATAATAATAATAATAATAATAATATTTTTATTATTATTATTATTATTATTATTATTATTATTATTATTATTATTATTATTATTATTATTATTATTATTATTAATATTTTTTTATCTTTTGTGATATACTTATTTAATTAAAATTTAATTATAATATTCATAATAAATTAAAAAAATATCTCTCTTGTAAAATCGTGCTGATAAACAAAGTGGACAAAATATATAATTAGTATTGCTAGATCTAATTATTCTGATCCGTAACTAATGGAATTGAGATATTTTTTTGCAGTATTATAAAAGAATTATATTAAAAATAACCATTTTTCTTTAAAACTTATTTCTATATAATATTAATAAATTTAATGAAATATATCTATTTTAAATATATTCGATTCGTTATTTTCTTATAGTAAAATATAAATGTATAAAAAATAATTTTTCTTAACCCATACATCAATGAAAATATTTATTTTGTTATCTTTTCTCAGAAGAATTAATGAGATTATGTGATTTCATTAGAAGCGATACAAAAAGAAAAGATATAATTTCATCGATGACCAAATTGGTTGAAATTAAACAGATTTAGATAGAAATTTACGCAACTGTAAAATTCGATTATGATATTTTTTTAATAATTTTTACCGAAATAGATAGGAAAAAATAAAATTAATTTATGCATTAAACTAAATCTTTAATAAATTATCATAAATTATAAATGACCGTTCATTTGTAGTCAGAATAAAATCGGAATTATAAACGAATACGATTATGTCAAAGAAATTTAATTACATTATTTGTTTGATTCAGGATATTTATTTTAAATGTTATTATTAGTTTTAAAGATAAATCTTTTAATTGCTTTTTATTATTGTATGAAATATTTTCTTGTAAAATAAAAATGAAAATATTATCTTAAGAAAATTATTATTTAATTTGTTTGATTGTTAACATTTAAATTCGACATTATATTGTTTAAATAATGTGTTGATTAAAATATTTTTATTATCTCTCTATATATAAAAAAAGTTAAGGGTCCCCTCCATCCGAATTTTACTTTTTTTAATTTTTTATTTTTCTTAATTTTTATTTTTTTTGTACTTATCGTTCTATATTACTTTGAAACGGTTTATGCTATTATCATTTATCATAGTTATGTAAACATTAATAAACTGAATCTTACTCCTGTCCCTGGATATTTACTTTATCATTAATCCCACTTTCCTACGGGGTTGGTGAAGCGAAGCGAACAGGGGCAGAGCCCCTAGTATTAATAAAAATAAAGATTTCACACGTTTATCTTATGTTATTGTTTTTCAATTATAATAATTGTCTAATAAATTTTACAAAACGTAAATTTTGATCAAAATTATTTTTAAATCAAATTTCTATCACTTTAACAAAAATAAAATTTCTTACACCATTACAACAATATAAATATAGAAAACCAAACAAACGGTCAGGTCAGATCATTCAAGCATTCATTATTGTTTAAATTGATACCCTATCATCATTTTACTACCTTCATTCCCAATAAATAAAAGCGATAATTTCTAATATTAAATTATTAAAAGGGAAAAATTGCGAATGCATTTCCTGGTATGAAATTTATATAGATTCATAAATATTCATAAATATATGCCATATTATCAATAGTTGTTTTTTTAAATCATTAAAATTTAATAAAAAATTTAATAATATCTTATGTCATTTAATGAATGTCATTTATTTTATAATAAACTTTACAAATAAAATTTAGAATATACCCAATTGTTTCTATCATGCATAATATGGGATAGTTTATATATGTCTTCCGGTTTATTGTACAATTTCAAATAAAATATGACAACGACATTCTACTTTCAACTAAAGAAATTCCAGAAATATTACAAATACAAATAATATACAATTACGGCTGTATAATATTTGTATTAACTATTTGATAAAATGTCTTTCAAAAATTGAATATATTTCTTCATTGGTAATCCAACAAATTTGGTTTTGAAAGCCCCATTTAACATCGACGTTAAATCGATGTCTTTGGGCATTTATTTTGTATAATTTTGGTATCAGCTTTTTTCACATATCTTTCAAGATTATATTCAATCACACTTACACAATTCCAAGCAAATTTTGATTTTTTGACATTTCCAATTAAGACTTAAGGATCTTTTTTGAAATATTTTCCATCCATCGATATGCGAAAAGTTGTGTAGGTTTTGAATCCATTTGTTGTTCTTGATGTTTCTACTTTGTCGATGGTTGAGCAGGAACAATTGATCAACATAAGAAACTACATAGTCCAGAAAAATAAATTTGTTGAAAAAGACCTTTCAGCTTTTTAGATGTCACTACGAACTGAATTTTGTCAACTGACAAAGCATGCAGTTCATTTGTTGCTGCCATTTGGATCATCATACCTCTGCGAATTTGGATTTTCTGTCCTCACAGAAATAAAAACATAAAAACGTGAGATTAAGGATGATTAACAGCGAATTGAGAGTGTGTCTATCAAGCTACAAGCTGCGTTTTGAGCTCATATGCTCAAAACAAAATGCTCAAATATCTCATTAATAATTATTAAATGTGAACGATTTTTCAAGTAAATCGTTTTTTCTCATAAAATATTTTAAGTTTTTTCGATAGTTTATTTAGTGTACCGTGTGCGATTTTCAGTTGGAGAACTCTGAATTAAGTTATATAATGTGTAAAAATAAAATCTTTATTGCTGATTGACTTTAAAATGTTTTAGAAGTTAATCATTGTTATGATGTTTTACAATATACACGTCTTAATAAGCATTCTACAAACTCAACCGACTGATATTCCGTGTGTGCTAGATATACATTGTGCACCTAATGAAAAATTGAAATTCTTTACTCACTCTTTTTTTTCACTTTTCATATTTAAATTTTATAGCAATTTTTGTTAGTGTTTATGACTATTAGCTTTTTTAAAGTAAATGTATATTTGCTAGCAGTTCAGTGTGTAACAGTAATAAATTCGTGTCAATTTTATACAATTTTAACTATCGCACCTACAAAGATGCTATACCAATAAAAGTTTAACAACGTCTAACATTAACCCATTCCAGAAATATTCAACATTTATTCCTTCCATTCTTTCAACCGCCTAAAAACTTTTAGACATATTTTATTGCAATTTTTTCTGGATATATTAATGCGGTTTACGTTTAAAATTTATATAATTTAGATAATTTAAAATGATTAAATTTAAGATGATTTATTATTAAAACAAAAATAAATACCCATATCAAGATTTTAATTTATTTTAATTTAAACTTAATATTACAAAATATTAATTTAGTATTTATATTAAATTAGAAAATAAAAATTTTTTTATTGAAAATTAAAAATAATATTTTTAAATAAAACAAATAATATTAAAACAATTTTATAGCAAAAATGACACTTCTTTTAGTGCTATTAAATGCTTTCAAAAATGATAAAATCAAATTTAATAAAGCTGCCTAATATTACTGGTGAGAAAAATTCTATACTCCGTTGTTACAGTTTTTTAACAGCTCTCTTAATAATGGGCAACGAAGTATTTTGAGTGAAGAAACTTTGGCAAAATTCATTATTTCTGGCATTTTCATTATAAGATGATTTGATTAATTAATGCTTGTAATGATTTCGACCGGGAAATCTCAGGAAAATTGAATTTCACAAAGTAGTTCATAATAAAATAAATTACAATTTATATTTGCAGTAAAACCTAGATTTTATTTTTACACATTATTTTTATAATTATAGAAATGGTAATTAGAGAAAATTGTAGTTTCTGATAAATTGTCCTTGGGAGAAATTTTAATAATATTAAAAATTAAATTCGCTTGAAGGTCTTGAATAAAAGTTGGAAAAAACAACTCCAATAAAGACTGTTAGTAATCTAAAATTAAAAAATATTTTAATTTTAAAAAATATAATTTTGAAATTTCAAAAAATGCAAAATTAATTTTATGCTTAAAATGATATGTAAAGTTTCTATGGTTAGCTAAAATGTGGAATGCTTTATTTATAAATTATTTCAAGGAATGTCTATTATTGGTATCTTGTCCATATAACTTTGTTATTCAGAACAACATAATACAAAACTAATCAAGGTGACCAAATCAGTGGCTAATAATTATGAATAGAAGTTAATAAAAGCTAGAGATTATTATCTTATTTTACTATTTATAAAATATTATTAGCCTCATTGGTTTTGGTGTTAATTACATTCATAATAATAAGCTAGACCAGTGGGGGTACGTGGTGCACTTCTTAGGAGTATGTAGAGCGTTGAGTAAAGAAAGAATTTTTTTCCGATTTTTTTTATTTTAACAATTACTCAAAAAGGTTAAATATAATAAAATTAATTATTTAAAAAAAAGGATTGTATAGGAAACAAAACAGCAATTCTAAATAAATATATTTTTAAAAAAATAAATCCCAGAACTTTAGCTTTTTTAATTCATGGTATTTGATATTTTAAATTTCCTACATGTCCATAAGAACGCCGTTTTTTAAATATTTTGTTCTTAAGCAGGCCATGAAATTTGGTTTATTATTTCTTTACCAAGAATACAACAGTTGGTTTACGATAAGCAGCAACAACGCTCTCATTAAAGAATTTTTTACCTTTTGTAATTACTTTTTAAATTATTAAATAAAATATGATTTCATTTAAAAAAAATCGTATTTGTACTTTATAAATTACAGAAATAATGAGGGGTACGTGAAATTCTAAATTTTTACCAAGGGGTACAATTACTGCAAAAGGTTGGAAACCATTGAACTAGACTATACTATTTTAAATGTTCTTGTATTTTTAATATTATTTAAACAAATGTCCAAGATAAATTTCTTTCAATCTACAGTAATTCACAAATAATGTATCTAATAATAAGCATCAATAAACAACATACTTAATACAATTATTTGTTAAATTGTTAATATTTATTTCGTTTATTTACATTTTGACAAAAGATTAAATATTTTTTATTATAATCAACTCAAAAGGTTTTGGCTTAGTTTTATCAGTGTTATAAAAATATGTAATCTTTTGTCAAAATGAAAATAAATGAAACACAGGTAACCCTCCTTCAACGCGGTTTCGTTACAACATGATTCCTAAAATGCGGAAATTTTCCTACAACGCGGCATTTTTTAGGAACCTATCTACCGTGTTGTAGGAGGGTTACCTGTAATACCAAAAACAGATCAAATATGACGAAAAAAATAAGAATTATACTGTAGATAATTAATTAAATTTTAATTAATTAATTAACACCTTCTCAGATAGCTAACATGTGGATTTTTAGTTTGAAAACAGAAATGAATGATATCTAAATTAATAATAAATTGAAAATTTAATTTAAAATTTAAACATTTTAAAGCCAGTTAGTTACAAATGTTTATAACTTTTATTAATTTAATAATAATTAATAAATTAACAAATCTTTTAAATGAACAAAAAGATATTATGTATGTTCTTTGTATTTCATTTTCTGTAATTTGTTGTAAAATGACTTCTCACTCAATATTTAAAAACATAAAGCATATTTAAAAATTATAAATTAAAATAATTTTATTCAAAAATAAATAGAATTTTTTAAATTATTCAATATTTGTCCATTGTTGGTAATAAACCACTTAAAAACAATTTAAATTTAATTTGAACATGTCAAATTCTAGTATAAATTATGACATTTTAATATTTCTTAATATTTTAATACTTATTAAATAGTTTATGGGATTATACAATTCGACAATTTCTCTAATTCAACATGGTAATCAATTGGCGAATATATAGTAATTATTTGTTTTTGGGTCGTAATTTTAAAAAAAAACTAGTTATATTTTACCCTTTTCGAATTCGCCAAAAAATAATAATTCCCAAAGTTGACGAACTAGAGAGACTTTATTGTATTACGACGAATCTCTATGTCAGTGGTTCTCAATTAATATAAAAGCGCGGAACACCATTCACATGATTTTTTACGCGGAACACTGTCAAAAAAATACTTGCTCCCAATGAGTGACCAATCAGAAATTACTAAAATTCTGTCGTAAACGTAAACAATGCCTTCTTATAAGCAAAGAAAATACCACGCGAACAATAACAAGCAATAAAAACACTTTTATATTTGTATGTTTTAATATCTATGTAACGGCTTTCTTATTGAATCATCTTATATAAAGATTAATTGAGGTTTTTGATGATATGTATTTTAAATGCAAATTTAAAGATAAAATGTCATTTTTTTTCGCGGAACACGGGTTGAGAAATACTGATCTATGTAAATAAAACCCTATAAATCTGGAAATGAAAAATCATTGACAAATGATGTGATGATAAAATGCCATAATGTGAATATGGTTTTATATATATTTCACTATTTTCTAATGCACTTTTTCATTAAATGAAATTTGATTTCATTAGTTCATAAAATTTCATTTATTTGATGATATTAGTTTAACAAAGAAAGAGGTATATCCGTCTTTGATAATGTAGTTCATACCAGACTTCTAAGAGGTTAACATCACCTTTTTTCTATAACACATCATTAGGCTCCTATTGGCGGATTTCCTCATTTTATCACTCTTGTTTGATATTACTGACCGAATTCTTGACATGTGTAAATCAATTTTTAAATTATTTCTACATTTTAAAAACTACGAAAAATATATTTTCAGTAATACTTTGCAAAAATAAGATGTACAAGTAATAAATAAAAATTATTTCCTATTTTTAATATCTAGTCAACATTTTAATAATAGCATTAAAATTAAGACATTGAACTTGATATAAGATTATTTTAATTGTTGAAATAAAAATAATTAGAACAAAATTGTTTTGAAAGTCATCAAGTAATAATGCTAATCTATAACTTCTATTGTTTTATTGTTTTATACATCTTCGTTTTAATTGATCCTTCAAAATTTATATTAAACCTGTCAATATTTAATTTATTATATTAAACTAAATATATTATTTATGAATTTTAAATTGTAGATTATTCGAAATGGAGTCTTATATCGCGCAGTTTTCAGAATTTTAGAAAATGAAAATGAAAATTATGAAATTTCTGTAAAAGCCATCTTTGTAATTGTTGAAATGTGTGAAACGGAAATATTTGATAAATTAATCAAACTTAATCTGCTGCGTTATTTGAATTGTCTACAACCCAGCAAGGTTAAATTTTGTGTTATTTAATTGCTTTTAAAATATATTTGAAAAAGAAATTCATTCATTTATCTTAAGCTGCAAGTACTAAAATGTGTTTAGTTTTCTATAATGAATTTTTAGGTTATTGCAACTATTTTCAAATCGCAGCGTTATATCCACCTTAAGCTGTAAAACTTTTAAACTTTTATTGTTTAAATCAGAATCAAGATATTTAGGTGTCATTACTACACATGTATATAATAAAATTACTATTAGAAATGTTAGAAATGAGTTTGATAGTAAAATACGGTTGATCACTGGATATAACGCTGATGAGGAAGCACGACTGAAAAATGGTATAATAATAATAATAATAATAATAATAATAATAATAATAATAATAATAATAATAATAATAATAATAATAATAATAATAATAATAATAATAATAATAATAAAGTGATGATTACTTGGTAGCAGCATTAATTAAATTTTAAAACAATTAAATGATGAAATTGAAAAGAGCTATCTTATAGTCGAAAATTTTTTTTGCATTAAATACATTATTCGCAGCACAAGGCTTAAATTATTATTATATTTTTTTAAAACAATAATAATAATTTATAATTTAAAGTTTATAATTAATATAATTATAATTATAATTTATAATTAATAATTATTTTAATACAAAACCCCATTACTGGGCTAAAAATGACCTTATGGAAGTAGGGGAGCTTAATGATCAATCTTTCAGTTTTTGAATATTTTAATATATTGGTTCTTGTTGTCTTATGCTATAATAAATTATAATAATTTATTTAGGATTTGCTACATGCTCGTAATATATCTGATAATTAGATATTACTGCGGCTTTTATCGATATTTTTTGCCAACGTTTTTATTTCAGATTAGTTTAAGCCTATTATTTTATTATTGTATCATTCATCCTATCCAATGTGCCTAGGGTTCCAACAACCAGTACTGATATGGCTCTTTTATATTTATGGATTGTTCCCATTTAGTCACCAATATCTTTGTATTTCAGAAGTTTTCCACTACCAAATCTTGAAAAAATCACACTAAATAAATAATTTATGATGACCTAATTTGTTCTAAATCATAATAATAATAATTTAAATAATATTATCATTAAATAATAAACATCATACGTAATATGATACTTAACCACTTAATGTACGTGCCCGTGACATAAACGGGCGAACATTATATTTACTTATGATATTTTACATGCTCGTGCCGTAGACGGGCGAACATTATACATATTTACTTAGGAGTTCTAATATTCGTATAGAAACAAGTTTTTGACACAAAATTCAAAATAAATGTGTACATTAAGTGGTTAAATACAATATTTATAAATGACTATGTTTTATGTTTAATAAGCATTTGTTAAAATATTTATGTATAAATATATTATTTATTTACATATTTTTAAATTATGAAAGATAAATTTAAACATTTCTATATATTTCATGAAAATTAAAAAACAATTCTTTAATTTTCATTTTATTTAATTAATATATAGAAATATTAAATATAAGAACAAAAGTTTTATCAAAAAATTAAATATTTATTAATTAGTAAAAATAAAATTTTGTAACATCTGGTGATTGATGATTGACAATTTGTTAAAATCTGTTAACTAGAAATTATTTTTTCAGATTTTCATCCATGTTTTTATATTAATTAAATACTAAATTTTAATCATAAGAATGCTTTAAATGATGAATTTATATTAATTATTAATTAATAGATGTTTTTACAGTATATTTATTTTTTGAATATAATTTTTATAATAATTTTTTATTATGTAAAAAAGAACTTTGTTGATCTCAATAGTTTAGATCAATTATACTCTTATATTATATACTCTTAAATTATATTTTTCTACGACGGATGTGTAAAATATTAAAAAGAAAATTACGCAGACCGATAATATTTGAGTAGAAAAAGTTATCAAAGTTTCATTGAGTGCAATGTGGCTAACTAGGAATCATCTAAAATTAAAATCATTTTTTTAGTAAAAGATATATACTTTGCTTATTAAGTGAAACACTGAATTGATACAATTTAAGGTTTGGAGAGAAACTTAACTTTTATTTAGAAACATCTTGCAAAAGGACTTTAGTTAACTTTGTCATTAGAAACACTTATTTTTCACGTGTTGGAATAAATATGGAAATTTCAGTTTAGGATATTTTTTATATTTTTTAAACAATTTATGATCGTAATTATTAGAGAATTCAAAAATTGTTTGTTTTCATATTTTTTATGTTTTTCATATTTGATTAATTTAATTATGCTGCCGAAATTTAGTTATCGAATAAATGTTTAAAATCACAGATTGAAGCACTACATTACGTTTAAACAAAAGTTTATACAATATATCTAAAACCTTTCAAAACACCTTTTAAAAATTTGAATCTGATTTAAATATCATTCTTAAGATACTAAAGAAAAGAATCAAATTAAAGCGTTAATTATTATTATATATTTAAAAGGATTAAAACAAAGTAAATGAGATTGACTAAAATGTATTTAAGAATTTAAGAATTGGCTCAGAGAGTATAAACCAATAAAATATGTGTGAGGATGTTTAAGCATAATTATATTTTGTATAGGCATATTGAATAAACATAAGCAAAAGAATATCAATTATATTTTTTGTATAAGCATAATTATTTTAAGTAAATTAAATTTAAAATGAAAAAATATTTTATATATAATATGATAAGTATTTTACTCTTATATTTTAAAAATTAGTATAAATTTAACAATTTTAAAATTATTATTTTTGAATCATTTTTTTTAAAATTTCGAATGTTTTAATTTTAACGTATATATTAAAATTAGTATGAATTTAATATGTGGTAAATAAAGTAAACAATGATTTTAAATTTCGAATGTTTTAAAATTAAAAAACCTTTTTGAATATTAAACTAAAATTAAATAAAAAAATGCCGTTTTTAATTTGTTTATATATTATTTATATATTATTTCTAATAAATATTTGGATTGCTAAATGACTTATGATTCTGAACTAAAAAAATAAGTTTTCACAACATTTAACAACAAATATGGCAGTCAAAATATTAAAAATAAACAACTAAATTTTTTTATTCTAAATTTACTATTTATTGTTTGATCACATATTTCAAATAATGTAAATCCAAAATCATCGAATATTTTATCTCATGTATTGTTTTTTAGACATTAATAATAACATATTTATGCTTGACCTTTATATTTTATATTTATTTATAACCTTGTTTCAGTTTATTCATTATAATTAGAAACAGTTAAAATATTCAAAAATCAATTTTTGAAAACACCAAAAAAATCAACGACAAAAGAGAAAATAAATTTTAATTTTATTTATATTGTACTTTTATTCTTTTGAATCGATCTAAAATTATTCTTGTTTATTTATATTTTGTTATTCACTGTAACGGATACATATTATGGTGAAATGTATATTGTCTGCTTTCACTTCCTGGCATAGTAATGAGCGACGACTGAAAATTCAGTTTATTCAAATGAAAATTCACAAATTATTTAAAAATTTTTAAAAATTAATAAAAAATTCTTACTTTATATTTGTATGTTTGAAACTTCTTTTCTTTATGTATATAAATATTTTTCATAATAAAATAATTATTGTTATGATACTTATACAGCTAAAATCCCAAATTTAACTCATCGAAAAACACTAAAAATATTAAGAATAATAGACATCTAAATGTCGAAAATGTAATTTTGATTTACATAGATCATGAAAATGTTAATGTTACATGAAATGTAATTGTGCAACAGTCAAAACGAGTTCATTTTCATGGTCAAGTATAAAAGGCTTTGACATAACTGATGTAATTCTGACAAAAAACTCTCAAATAGAATATGTACATACGGGCTTCGTCATAATAAATAATAATAATTCTTCTTCTTCTTCTTCTTCTTCTTCTTCTTATTATTATTATTATTATTATTATTATTATTATTATTATTATTATTATTATTATTATTATTATTATTATTATTATTATTATTATTATTATTATTATTATTATTATTATTATTATTATTATTATTATTATTATTATTATTATTATTATTATTATTATTATTATTATTATTATTATTATTATTATTATTATTATTATTATTATTATTATTATTATTATTATTATTATTATTATTATAATTATAATTATTAGAATGCAAGTTTTTGGATGAAAAATATAAATAAACTTGTCAACAAACTAAGTAATGAAGAAATCGAACAAACAATTGTACCATTATGGGAATGCTTTCTTGTTTCAGAAGACAAAGAATATCAGGTAAAATTAATTTCATTTTGATTATTGTTTTATATTTTTTTTTGATTTCAATCATAATTTCAGAAACTAGCTATGGATAAAATACAATTGTTTTTGTTATATTTTAATGAAGAAATGATTAGAAAATCTATTTATCCATCTCTAGTGGCAATATTTCATTCTACAGATTCGATTGAAGTAAGCCGAAATGTGGAAAATTTTGATTTAAGATTTGAACACAATTAAAAATAATATGTAATTTCATGGTTTTATTTGGAATTTTATCTAAAGAAAAATCTTTAATCATATCAGGTTTTGAAATTTTAAACAATTAAAATATTAAAATATATTTAAAGTATTTTTCGAGTTTAAAATTAAAATTTAATAATCCAAATGAACATGTTTTTATGTAATTAAATAATTTAGTTCACTATAAAAATTTACACTGTTTTCCCTAAATGCATAAGTGAATTTATTCAGCTGTATTTCATTGTTTTCCAGGTGTATTTTATATAAACAAGATTTTGTATTGGGGATTCCTATGGAATTATTTCAAACAGTATTTGGTTATACAAAATAAAATAGATCCTAAAATTAAATGTATATAAATTTAAAGAGAGAATAAATAGTAAGGGAATAATAAATATAACAATGTAATAAATTTTTTAATTATTTTGTGTTTTTACATCTTATTCATTCCTCTTTTAAATTCAAATTTGTAATTTATAACTTCCATTCTGAAGAACAATTATAAAATATTTGCATAAGACGTTTTTAGATGTAACATTCGATATCTGTCTACCAGATCCTGATAATTATTTCTCCCAAAAACCATTAAAATTTAATTATAATTTCTATGACTTCATAAATTCCATTTAAAATATCAAAACAGTGTTTCAGCTTTTATTCAGCTTCGACTTCATTGTCTGTCTAATATGCTTGAATCGAATAGCATGAAACCATTTTAACAGCAGCTCTTATGCTTTATCAACTTATAATTGCAAATTCTCTTAAAACCATTGATAACATTTCTTTCCTAAAAAGATAGGTTGTATATCATCTTTGAATTTGACATATCCTATCAACCTTCCACTTTCAATGATAACATAGAATGATTATTGTCCCATAATACTTTGAACTTAAAACCCAAAATACAATGTAGATCTTGGGATACGCGATGGATTTTTTGGGGGTATGCAGGCCTTTCCAATCTTCTATTATCTAAATATTAAAAGATAAATAAAAAAAATTTAATTAGATTAAAATGTCTTATTAAAATTTTATTAATACAGAAAAAATAAGCATATGAAATGCCATCATTCTGGTTACACTTACAATCAACATATCCTTCTTTATCAGAAAAGGCCCTGAAATGCATTTTTCCTTTTCCAACATCATATTTATGTGAAATTGCTTTTTCTACATTTGTACATATTAAATCGAGAAAAAGAAATAGGCTTTTAGATGTTGAATCTCATCTAAGATTAAAATTAACCAACAGAGAACCAAATTATGATGAATTATTATCTCAGCATAAACAATTTCATCCTTCTCATTAATTACAATAAATTAAGTAAAGTATTTTTTATTTTACAATATTTCAGTTATAAAAGTATTTAATTTTTCATTAATGCTATTAATTTAGAGGTCGTATATTTTAGAAAAGATATTATGAAAAAATTTTAATCATTATATAAAATGTTAAAGCAAAGGGGCACATTATATAATGAAAATGATCAAGGTGGTACGCAGTACCAAAAGTTTGGCAAATCACATGGCTTAGAGGAATGAAAGTGTCAATCGGATAGTTTTTAAATAAATTGTACTAAATGTATAACTCCATAATTTAAATAAAAAGAAATTAAATCAAATATTTATAGAAGCTTAAATAAATTCTTTTTTCCTACTATTAATTATAATAAAATGTTCGTTTGACACTGCCGATCTTTCGCATTTTTTTGGTCTTTTAAGGGTTAAAATGACATTGAATTTATGAATTTAGCGAATTTTTAGATTTATTTAATGAGAAAAACTTTTGAAAATTCTTAGAATACGCATTTTTGAAAGTAAAATGTAACCAATTGGACCAAAATATTTGTGTAAAAGGCCGGAACTTCTTCAATTTTGCCCTGGGTCAAAAATGTATTAACAGTCATCGTGGAATATTATTGATTTTTTTATCATTAAAACAATGGTTCATTATAATATTCATTATAATCTACCAAAATCTTTTGTCAATTTAATCACAACAATTCGATCATTTAAACAATTTCTTGTTTCCCCATGCATTTTGTTTCACTAGGTAAACTATATAAAAAAATATTTTATACAAATAAGAAAATGTCAAGATTCAAAAAGATGGCAAATTTCATTTTCACTATAATCAATAAAATTGAAAAAACAAAAATTTAATTTTCTAAAAGCTTTCACTAAATGAAAGTCATGAAAATAACAGAAAAGTAATTTTATAAATTAGTTAAGTTCTTGAATTAATTTCTTTTTCAATGGAATTATTATTATTATTCATTTGTTGAACTGTATTTATTTAGTCTTTATTAGTGAAAGCTATTTTAATGATAATAATAGGGAGTAAATATATTAATATGGGAAAATGACTTTAAATAAAATTTGTAAGTAATAGTTATAGAGTTTAATGAAATTGTGTTCAACTTTGGCTAATATGGTAGCACAATACCTATTTTATAAAGTATTTGAAAAATCAACAGAAAATATAATAAATCGCCTTTATAACCAGATTTTATAATAGCTAAGTTCTTTAAAATAAAACGTACAGTCCAGTACAAGCGCTATTGCTACATACTAATTTTGCTGTCCAATTTTTTATAATATCAGACTATACTATATCCGGAAGAGGTTGCCGTGGTAAATACGACCGAGCTATAAAAATATTAAAACTATTAATAATATGTATTATTATCATATTATTAATTATGTTAATTATTATAAAATATGTTTAATCAATATTTTACATTTATAGTAAAAGTTGTTTAAATAGAAATATTTTGAATTTTTAATAATTATATTTAATAATTTATTTTAGCTTAAGAATCAAGTTTTAGAAATCATTGACAGAATGATTACCAATGTTAGCCCAGAATACATTATAGAAAACATCTATCCTTTTATTGAATCCCTCCAAATTTCTAATTCCAAATTGCTGCAAAATGCAATTAGTAAATTATAATAATTCAACATAAATAATAAAAATTGAATTTTAAGATATTTATAATCATTTATTGGTAAAGAAAAATGTCATGAATATTGGAATTTTAGCAACAAAAACTACGCCAACTCTATTGTTAGAAACTGTCAATGAATCCCTTAATGTTGACCAAGTAAGGTCCTATAATCAAATTACAATAGTTGAGTAATAATTCCCATTCAGTTCAGATCTCTGATGGATTTAATCCACATGATATTCGATAGGATAAGTCAAGACAGAATTTCTCAATATCAAAAAGAAGGATCGCTTAATTTTTCAGTCCATGAATTAGAAAGGTTAATTAATTTTTGTTTTAATGAACAAATAAAATTTACTTTCAGCTCATATTTGTATGGGGCATGCAACAACACAAATCCAAAAATTCGGGGTTTGTTTCTTATAATAAATTGTATATTATTTAAATTATATTTCAAATTTTATTTAATTTTTGTAATTTATGTTAATTGATGAGAGTTTAAAAATTTTAATTAAAAAAATTACTTTGTTTCTATAATCATTTCTATAGTTAAATCAAGACATTTGATCCAAATTACATAATCTAAAAAGGATTATTATTGGTTTAAGCGTTGTCATTGATACAAGTTGTAAAGTGGTTGAGACTTACGTCTAATTTTATTGTGAATTAAAAAGAAATTGTCTGTTAATATTATTACTGATTGTCTTTTCATTTTCTACATTGTTAATAGCAAGTAATGATTCTTTCCAACTTTAATACCACTAGTTTTTAGCTTTTTTTCAAAAATGTCTCAAATACCTCTTAATGATAAATTAGGAAATAAATTTTTCTGTGACTATAAAGATCTGATTGTTATTTTAAAAAATATAAAAATGTTAAATGTAATCCCAATATAAAACAATCTTTTTCAGTTATGGTCATTTAAAGTGTGAGTTATTATATTTAAAAAAGTACTTTTAGTAGCGGTTATTTCAAAAGACATCCATATTAAAACACATTACCCATTATTTGTTGAAAGTGTAATTTCCAGTTCTATTTGATAATATACAATATAGATGTCGGTCGAAATAGATATTTGTGCTCATTATATTCAATAAGAAATTTGTCGAAATTATTTCGGAATATTTAGGAGAGTGGATTGGAAAAGGATGTTCATTCAAATAATCACCTTTATGAATGTCTGGTTTTGAAAGTCTCAAAGCATTTTCAAATTTATTTATCCATATCACCCTAAATTAAATCAAATTGATAAAATTTTGACTAAGCAAATAATTCTTTATAATTAATAAATAAAACTTAAAAATTATTTAATTTAAATTAAATACTTTGTTTTAAAGTTAACATATTTTTCGACAAAAGTGAAAAATTAATGAAGAAAAATGAAATTTAAAATGAAAATAGATCAAGAGTGAAAATAATAAAAAATGTTACTTTTTGAAATATATATATATATATATATATATATATATATATATATATATATATATAATATATATATATATATATATATATATATATATATATATATCAAACTTTTTTTTCCGAACATTTTTAATTTTCAGACATTGCTCAATAACATTCGTTTTAAAAACAGAAATAATAAATAAAACTCAGAATTCCATAGAATTAGATTTGCCGCGAATCTATTAAAATGACACAATTAATTTCCTGTTTCTCTTATAATAATACTGAATCAAAGTTTGGTTTAAAACACTCTAAAATTTACTCAAAGAAAACAAAATAAAATAAATTATTTCCCACAAATCCTTAGTTTATTCAATCTAAATAATTTCACCTTAAGTCTGCAGATACATTAAATGAAAAATATAATATTAAAAATTAAAATGATATAATTATGAAATTTAAAAAAATTTTTAAATTGATAATTTTCAATTTGCAATATTTAAAATTTTTGACAAATTTTGACTTTTCATTTTCTTTATCTTTTATCAGTAAGCCTATGAGAAAAAATTTTAATTTTAAAATATTTATTTTAAATTCAGCAGATGACAAATCAGAACTTGATTGTTTCTTGTGGAAATATTTTTGAAATATTGTGTGAATATGTAAAAAGTGAAAATTAGAGTAAACAGATAATTTACAAAAAAGATAAATGTAAATTGGAAAAATATTTTAGTAAAATAAAAGTTAATTTATTTTGTATTATCCTTTTTTTAATTCTTCCAATACACTAAAAGTTGGAAAAATTAAAGTATCATTTTATAAAACTTACTTTCACATGAAAACGACAAATACATTTAAGAGCGAAGATATACTATGCTATAAAATCTGATAAATATAGATAATACGATAATATCAAGTGATTTCACAATGGAGTTCCCACTTCTGAAAGTAATTGTTTTCTTTTTCATAGCAAATATTTTTGAAAACATTGTTAAAAACACTTTGAATTTAATTTAGAAAAATTAAACTCAATGAAATAAAAAGTCTTCATCAAACATCTGATAAGACTTTTACAAAAATTCGTATTAAATATATAACATAAATTGTGATCTATTGTCTCAAAAAAATAAAATCAAGGAAATACTTGAGTAATAATATTAAATATAATATTAAAACATCAAATTTTAAATTACGTTATATATGATATGTAAAATTAAATATGAAATGTTGAAATAGTTATAATGCTACTAGCTATAACCTGTCAAAAATGACAAATTATTATATAGTAGATAATAGTTAAAAAAAGAATTAATCGTCCAAATTGGACAAATTATGCATCATTCGATAGAGAAAATTCGATTTTCAGATAACATTAAAATAAAAATACCATATTGTCAATCAAAATCAAAAGTTATAGTAAAATTTGCCATTTGGTGATTTTAATTAAGCGTCATTCCATAATCACTAATTCACATATATACATAGAGAATTATGTATTTAGATAATAGAAAGCAAATAAAACTTCGTAAATACTTTATTATAAATATATTGTTTTAATTAATGGGAATTCAGCGGAAACTAAATGGAAAAATTTAATTGGAATAGTTCCAAATTTTCCTGTTATGGGCAATTAAGAAAGTAATTTGACAAATACAGTTATTATCAATGATGGTACATTTTTTAATTTTTTCATAATTGGATGAATGCTTTAAAAGTTTATTTTGATTCTTGTTGTTTATAATTTAGTTTATAATTTATTTTAAAAATTTGATAAATATCACTTGCCTCCCCAAAATGACACATTGTTTCGTTAATTTTATTTTGAATTTACATCCATCTTATATTCCGATTCTACACTATATTTATAGTTATACCCGTTTTTATACCTTTTTATCATTTCACCGCTGTTTACCTTGTCAGATTAATGACAGATTTAGAAAAATTAGCTGCGTTTTGCATTTATTTGTAGGATTTTTGGAATATTAGTCTGTTATCTCACAATTAATATTATTTAAACATATTTCCACAGCAACTTTTAAGTTGATTTTCTAATAACACTTTGATAACAGTGTAGGTCATGGACTTTTCAGACCAATTTTTTAACTTTAACATGTTGACAACCATGAGCTTCATATGTGACTCACGTTTTAACAACTTAAAAAAGCTTTCGTCTCACAAAGCAGAAATCAAAAGATTAATATTTTCGTCACCGTGTTAAATATGCATTTAAAAAACAAATTACATAAATATACTAAAAATGTTTTAATCAAAAATCTATTATTATTTATTTATCTATATTTATTTAGATATAAATAAAAATATATTTCAAGAAGACAGCTTTAAAATTTCAAGCTCAATATCATCTCGACGCTTGTCAGAACAATGCACGCCCCGAAAACAAGTACTTAAAATATTATTTTTATTTATTTTTGTTCTTTATTTGCAAGTAAACACTTTATTTGGTTTTACTATTAACACATTGAATATCGTATCAGCCACCAGTGGCCGACAACCGTGTCGATGAGAGCCAACAGCTCGTGATTTAGCTAATTTGCAAGTGATGCGATTTCCAGTGTAGCGGGTAAAGCATGCAATAGAGTTGAATCAGCAAAAGCTCGAAACTAGTCTATTATTGGGATTTGCACTGGGTATCACAAAGCTTGTAATGTTTATTATATATATATATATATATATATATATATATATATATATATACAATTGGTATTTAGTCTGTCCATGGTTAAAATTAAAATTATAAATAAATTTTATTAATTCAAATAATTCTGTTCTTGATTATATTATTCAAACAAAATCTATGGGAAACATCTTTCAACATTCACTCACACAATCCTTCACCAAATTGTTATTTATTAAATTGTTACTTATTATTTGATCATCAACTAAATTTATTCATTTGTTAAAACTTCCTTTAATCGATTTATGTAATTTTTATTTTCTACTTTTGTTATTTTTTATTAAATCATAATTTATATTACAATTAACCACAATTATTACACAATATGCAGATATTTTTATGGTTTTTTTAAATACATTTCACTATTAGCATTTCATTTATTTTCGTTATGAATATAAATGTCATTTATGTTATGTAGAAAAAAAAGTGATCTTTAGTAATAAGTGAAAATACATAAAATGTTAAAAAAAACAAAACAGATCATGGATTAACAAAAAATAAATGTTTTAATTGATAAACTTTACTAAATAAAATTAAATAAAATTATTAAAATATTTCAAATAGTATTTAAATATAAAAACCTTTAACTTAGCTTTGTTTTACAAAATTTGACATCTTAACACTCTCAGTACCATGTCAGTCATTTTTGACTGACAGTGCTTTGCGCTCGCACCACAACCACAATATGTTTCTGTCACCTTCTCAATTCCTATAAATGAAGTTATTAAATTTCGTTTAACATACTCTGTGTCAGGTCAATGTGTCTGACAATAACATGTTAAGAAGGCCTGTTTTTTTCTGTGGCACTGAGAGTGATATTATTGTTTAAGTGTTTTACAGTCAATATTTCAATTATAAAAGTAAAAATAAGTAAAGTGTAAAAGGCTCGTTTATTTATTTTAATTACAATAAGAAATTATTAAGGAAAGTATGGTAGACCTTTTAAATAATAAAAAACAAATACATTCATTAAAGTATTTAAATTATTTTTAATTGTTACATACACGTCTTCAGGATCTAAGTGATGTACTTGATTGAGCTGTTCTTTATACCAATCATTTCCAATACTTAATTGGTACTCATACTATTAGAATTTGTAAAAATTATTACATTTTCCGGAACTTCCAATATACTATACTCCCTCTGTCCAAAAATGATGGTCCAGTTGCATTTTAGCCTTTTACCCAAAATGATTGTCAATAGAGAATATAAAAAATTGAACGGTTTTGTAAAAACCTTTTACAGTAAAAACACATTAAATAATTTTTTTTTATTGATTGAACAAATAACAAACTGCATTTTAAGTATCACTGTTACGTATAAAAGAAATTACGATTTAAAGTCAAACTGGACTATCATTTTAGGACAGAGGGAGTATTTAGTAACTTCTTTTAATAAAATCTCTTTGCTAATATTCATTCTAATTAGCTTGCGTAAACAGCTAATGTAACAAGTTTTAATAACTATTTCTGTGTTCTCACTCAATGTTGCATACATAATAAATCATCACTTCATTAAAACAATAATTTAAAATATTCAATTCCTCCCTTCTGACGAACTTTATTTTCTTAGTTCTTGAACACTCAGATTTACTGACATTGAATCTAAAAAATATTTCGAAATTGAAACAAGTTGCCTTACAGAAAATTAAAATCAAACAGTCTTATAAATTTATTACAGAAAATTGTTGAGCGTTCATTGGTAAAATTATTCTCTAATCTTTCTCACTGTTTTTTCTTAAGTTTTCATAAATAAAACTAATAAAATATTATTTATTTACAATCATGAGCAAAGAGAAAATGACAATTCTTCTCATTTTGTCAGTAACGTAAAAAATTGTGAAGAAAGCTTTTTTTATCGAAACATTATTGGTGAATTCGTAATCAAACAGTGAGAATAAAATAAAAAATTTATTTATTACTGCCTCTTTTTCTAAAATTAAAGTAAAATAATTATGAAGTATTCATAATATTGTTTGAATTACTAAAAATTCAGAAATAAATTTCAAAGTGAAAACCTTTCAAATACAAAGCAAATAAACCTTAAAATTTAAATTAAGAATAAAATTAATTAAAATAGAAACCATTATTTTGCGACGGGGAACGTATGAGCGAGTATCAGTCAGAGTTAAAGACGAATATATCAGTTAAAAATTGATGGGATGTACCCAGGTAAAGTTATTTCAAAAAAAATTAATCCTTCAAATTTGTTTTCTAAAAGCATTGGTTGTCTACGCGGATTCTGCAAAATCTGAGCTCTAGCTTTTTTATGTCATGTTCAATTGGGAACAGGATATTTCCCCCTGTCATTCCCCCCGGACATTTCCCCACAGCCTTCCCCCCTTCAAAAATAAAATATTAATAAGAACTTTGAAAATAATAATAATAATAATAATTATTATAATAAATAATAATACTTTGAAGTTGTATTTGAAAATAATAATGATATACCCTGTGCGACATGTTGAGAGTGAGCAGTACCCTTGTGACCAATATCAATAAGAGAATAAAAATATCTTGTCGGATAAACTCGCAGTATATGTTCGGGGGACATAGGGGGTGGTAGGATGTCCAGGGGAAAATATCATAGACTATGTTCAATTATATTCGTGTGTTCTAAATCAAACCTGGATGAAATAAAGAAATTTCTAAATTCTAAAATAATTTAACCGAAAAGTGATTTATTTTCGAAATTCAGAACACGCAATGCAAATTTTTTCTCTCTTCATCAATGTACTGTACTTCGAATAACGAAGCATCTATGTTGTATTTCTTTTAAAAATAAGCCAAATTGGATTATCGTATCTACACCTCTAAAAATCGGTAGAAATTAATCTAATAACGAAAACATTCAATTTTCATCTTTAATTTTCAACTCAATCTATAAAATAACTGCCCGGGGTTTTTTATTTTCCCTTGAAGGCACGCCACAATTTAAATTTTTTATTAGAACTTCAAATACTCGATTACTTGAAATTAAATTCTCTACATAATGAGCCAATGATGTAATCGAAATTTCATTTTAGTACACCATTTTTGAATTTACATATCATTTTAAAAAAACTTGAGATATTTTCATTCAAACAATGTATAAGTATAATTTAATTCTCTACAAAATAGCATCATTATTTATTTCAAAGTCTATATACTTTAAACAGCGCTTTTCTATTTTTTTAATTATATTTGTACAACTTCATCTTGCTCATATTCTTTAATCTACATCGCTTTCTGAAGAGGAACCAGTGAATCACCAGCAATTATTGGATCAATAATATGGTTATATATGAACATTTGTTGGTGGTGATTAAATATTTTTTCTTTACGAATCCTACCAAATTGTTTGTCATTATATATACGTTTTTGTAATCCAAGTGTGTTGAACAAGTTTTTATCGAATATAACTTCTTTTATGTTTTCACCGAAACTAAATTTGAACCGATTTTTCCTTAGCTCAGCAGATTTGAAAATAAGGGGGCAATTACTTGTTAAATAGTTGGTTAAATCCTCAAGCCTCTTTATGTATAAATCCTCAGTATATATAAAAACTGAATCTTGTAAAGATTTTGACGTTAACTTCAATCTAATTACATTATTCATAATACCTTCAACATGCGATGGAACTAAAATTATAATTGTTGGTTCAGGAACTCCTAATCTTTTTACACTTGCCATTATCTTGAATGAACGGTAAACGCAAGAAATATGTAAAACTTCCTTAGTAATGTACATGTAACAATCATTATTTAATTGTTTTATCGGTATTTCATCATTTTTGGTTCAATAACATAAAACCTGCTAACTGATTTGGTGCAATTTCATTATATTCAATCTTAGGATTACTACATAATGAAAATATGTTGTACACATATTAAGCTAAGCAACTTCTCGCATGTCATATTGGTAAATGGGATTTTGTAACATAACGATAAATTTACTAGCGCCAAAAAAAAATGGACTGGTAAAATAGGGAAAAAAGCTGTTTCTATTCATTCAATTTGAGATGCTGATATCCAAGTTGAATTTTGATATCCATGACATTTGACGTAGTACTGTTTATTCTTACCTTTATTTTTTGATTTAAGAATCTTTCCAATTCTAAAGACCGATGGTGTAGGAATAACTTTCAGTTCCTGTTCTAAAAATTTACCCTGAATTTCATTATTATCCATATCTTTAATAACATACATAATATGATTCTGTTCGTATTAATCTTTAATATTTGACAGACTTCGTCATTCCATTTGTTGTCAAAGTTTTTAACCCTTTCGCCCCTATTGGGACAATACGTCCCAGAAACTTTCATCATGATCCTACTGGGATATTTTCAAAGCAATTTGCGGTGTTAAAGTTTATTATTATCCCAGGACTTTCTAGGATATTCAGAAGCGCCACGATTACAAAAATGAGAATATTTCATATTTAGGTCAATATTAACAAGTTCCAATATATAAATTTAGCATAGTGTCATTAGCGGAAAGTCGGTGCGAAAGGGTTAATGAATGTAGCCGATATTTTACTTATTCTAACATGATCACCAACTTTATGTTTCGGTTTCTTAGTTCTTGTTACATCTTGATGTGATAATGATATTTTCATAGTATTTTTATTATAAGAACAATATTATTATTATTATCGTCAATACTATTATTATTATTATTGTTATTATTATTATTATTATTAATATTATTACTATTATTATTGTAATATAAGAACTTTTTTTCCAATTTCACCACTGATTTTTTTCCATTTTATTTATTAAAAAGATCTTGAAGACTATAAATCAGTAACATATCGATGTTTTTAATATTCAAGAATTTTCGGCACTGCCTTTTACAAGTAAATCGGTTCTAAACGATTGTGACTAAGAATTATTTTTGGTAAAACAAGTTGTATTACCTTGATGTACAAAATACTTTTTCAGACGATCTCTTAAGTTCTATTAAATATTAATTTTTCAATTTCTCATATTTATGATTTATTTTGCATTCCATTTAATTGTTCTGAATTTTGATAAATTTTGGTTTTTGATTCTTTTGTCCACTCATGCATTTCATTTTTAGTTTTCATCAACTTAAACAATCCCAACAATAATTTTAAAGAATATGAAATAGTTTTGTTTTGGAAGACAGGCAACGTATTAATTTTTAATAAAAATTTGATTGAGTCAGTTTTAATTTGTTTATGGCACTTTGTGGGCCATCCATAACCCTGTAAAATAAATTATTAAATCATATTTTCAAATATTTTGAATAATTAAAAATAAATTTTAAAATCATGACTTAATAATAATATTTGTATAATATATAGTTTCCACTAATTTATGATGAAGAGTTTTAGACGTTTGTTATTATACAAATCCTTTTACAACTGAGTCATGGGTGAAGATGTATAAAATTGCCTCAAAGAATTTTATAATAAATTATTAAGATGTTTAGAAAAAAGTTTCATTTACATAATTCCGTTATAATTATAATAGATTATTGATTAATTTAAAGGAAAGTCAACCTCTATTAATAGTGATGCCAGAAAGTGGCGGCAGGCGCCATAGTTACACCTTACAAAACGAAAACACAGATTCTTTAGAATTGTCTTCCAATATTCCACTGGATCAATTAATCTCTCGACCAACTCAATCAAAACCTTCTTCAAGGCGACCATCAAATTCTGATTCAATTTTCAATTCTAATAAATTTGAATCTCACAGCGCATCTGGGAGTAGAACTAAATTGTGCACAAATAATGTAAGTTACAATTATACAAATAGTTGTATAAAAGATTTTTATAGAATGTGAATGAAAATTTGACAATTTTCCCGGAAATACGAAGGTCTAGTTTCAATTCGATTAGTAATACAGTTGTAAGTAATGTTTTATTTTATTAAAATATTTTTCCCTGCTTCAGTTTATCATTAGCTTATTAAAACTAATTTTATCATTTTATTTTCTAATTCTAAAGATTAACAAAAATTTGAAAAATAAAAAAAATTTTATTTATTATATTACATTTTTTCAGCTTGACCTATTCAGATGATCAGGATTCGTGATCTCATTTCCTTTTCGATCGCTTGCTACCCTCTATTCTGCCCACCGATATATGATTCTGAAAATTTAAAATATTGTGAATTTGAAAAATTAATAAAATTTTTTATTTATTTCTTATTTTACTGGGTTAACTGCACACTGATACTTTTGAATCAATTAAGTTGAATGGGAAATTGAAGCATAAAAAATGAAAACTTTTCAAAATTGAAATTATTACATTTTTTCAAAGGCACATTACCATGAATCATTTGTTAAAATTGCACTTTTGATTGGAGTCAGCAAGTTTGTGAAAATAACTTGTTAGTGAAAGTGATCCTGAAAGTCTTTATTATTTAGATAGAAATGTGCTTTTTCTCAAAATTATAGTTTTGCTAACAATTATTGTCTTCCGTGAATTAGCCAGGAATTGTGTATTACCTTAATAAGTCATAAGTAAGTTGTTCTAAACCAGTGGTGGCCAACCCAAATCAATCGAAGGGCCAAATTTTCGGAAAAATACTATCACGGGCCACAATAAATTCATTTAAATAAATATAACTCGTTTTTACGATTCTAGTAAACTTAGAATCAATTTTTTAAATTAAAAACATGCTTAATTCGAATATGAATTCTAAAAAAGACAATTATTGATTTGATGTTTAAAATTCTGTCCGGGTCACATCAAAACGCTTCGCGGTCCACCGGTTGGCCATGGCTGTTCTAAACCATAGTTTTATGAAGAATAACTTGCACCTAATAGTTATAGCATAACATTAACATGTTTTATGGAACATATATATTTTTAGGAAAAAGTATCTACCATCTCAAAAAAATTTATGTAAGCACAAATACATAAGTTTGTCGAACACAGTAAAGCCTATTATATACCTGCATTTGGACTCATTGATACGTTTTTATAGTGATTTTAATGTGTTTAAGAGTGCCAACAAAAGTTCTGCAAAGAGGCGCTGGACACTACTGACGCTCTGCATAATTTGATAATATCAATTATTTGTTTGCGATATTTTCAAAATCAAATTAATAATAATTAAAATATCAAATTAATTAATTCAATTAAATCAGTATTAAATAAGAAATTAAGACTATCAACTGTTTCCATTCTGTCATGCATATATACAAAATTTTGTATTTTTATTATTATTCTATAGTTTTTCTTTTATTTATAAATATTTAAGTTGCAGATATATCCCATGGACAAAGTACGTATGAGCCAGAGTTAAAAGTACAACAGATCAAATTTGAACTTTAGAAAAATGTAAAATGATGCTAATTAGTATTTTAAATTGTTCAATTTTTTTAGTATTTTCTTTTACTTTTAGCAGTTGCAAGTTAATTGCTGGTTCAAATCGATGCTTTCTATTTCGGTTGGCGTTTTCAACAGAACTTTTATTTTACATTCCCATCGAAAAAATTTCATGACCAATCTCATCAAAAATATCAGTTTATGATTTGAAAAATGATGACTTTGATGGAGGATATTTTTGTATTTTTTTATCATAGGACTTGATCTTCTCAATTTCGTTAATAATAATAATATTCAAAAATATCAAAAACATCGATATATTACTGATTTATAGTCTTCAAGCTCTTTTTAAGAAACTCAATGGAAAAAATCAGTGGTGAAATTGGAAAAAAGTTCTTATAATACAATAATAATAGTAATAATATTAATAATAATATTGAATTTATTAAGAGAGTTTGAAGACTATAAATCATTAATATATCGATGTTTGTTGATAATATTTCTTCAACAATAATTATTAAATGTAATAATGATCAAATTCACTTGAAAAAGGCAGTGCCGAAAATTCGTGAGTATCAACAAACATCGATATATTACTGATTTATAGTCTTCAAACTCTCTTTTTAATAAATTCTATGGAAAAAATAATCAGTGGTGAAATTGGAAGAAATAAAAGTTCTTATATAATAATAATATTGACAAGCAAAAGTTGACCATGAACATAATTGAGAATAAAATATTTTAACTATAAAGAAGATTATTCTACTCGGGCATTTGATATTTTGAATTTATTTAGGGAAAACATTTTATAACCCAATGTTTTGTATAGAAATAATCCAATCCAAATATGTATGACATTTTAATAAACCCATAATTGAATTTACACTAAATCCAGACATAGCAAAATTGAGTTTTCCAATCAAAATATAAGGATTCACAAAATTTCATATTGACAAGAATTGCTCACTTTATATTATTTATCATGAAGTAATATTAACCTCTCCATCAGCATTTTTCAATATTCACGTTTTGTTGAAAATTTTAAAACCAACTATTTTGTTCAGCTTTTAATAAAAGTTAAAAGGGAAATTTTTACTGACACCCGATATTTTTTAACTTATTCAATCTAAAATATTTATTACGCATTTGAATGAAGATTATGTTGCGCAAAAACTAGAAAAATAAATAATTTGTTTAGTCGAAGCGAAGAAATAAAAAGGATAGGTAATTAAAAGCTAAGGGTAATTAAAGAAGAGAACATAAAAAACTTCGTTTCTCGACGAAATCTCCTGCTTGTGTAAGATGGAACGAGACCGGAGATTCATACTATAAGAAATCGGAAAACATATTATTGAGTAAGCGGATGATAAAGGTCCAATGACCAACAGAAAATAATAACATAAGGTATAAAAAAAGTATAAAAATTTGAATGATTTAATTGTAGAAATACTGGATAAAGAATCAATATGTCTAGATAGACCAAGTTACATCGGATTGGATTTTTGGATTGTTACAATGGATTAGAAATTTAGAATATGTTACCATATTTAGAATATGTAACCATTACTTGAAGTGTTTTCAAACAACTAAAGTCGCCCTTATGAACAAGGATGATAGAAGTGTTTGGGTGGAAAAGAATGACAGTCTGGCATGTGGTCATTATATGATATCAATACTAATACTAATACTAATACTAATAATAATAATAATAATAATTAGGGCAACCCAAAAGTTGCAAAAAAAAGTTGCAAAAAAACTTAAAAAGTTGCAATAAAAGCTGACTATAAAATAATATTAAATTTTTTATTATTTACTACAAAATATAAATATAAAATCATTAACGTAGAATTCCTTTGTAAACGGGAAAACAAGCAAAAATTCTTGATAATTCTTTGGTCTAATGTTTCGGATCAAATTGTTTTTATTCATCAACTGAATTGAAATAGCAGATAAAGTAATACGGAATATTATTTCCGTTATAATTCCTGTCCTCTCTTAACATTCTTTTCAGCATTGAAAGCTCCTTTCCACGTCAATTGACGTTGGCTGGCAATTTTTTAACTGAGAATATGTTGCTGGCGAAATTTTGTCGTTAGACAACTCCAAAATGTTGTTTAAGTCGTTTTTAAACATTCTTTCCTGAATATAAGATTTCAAATTACAAGGGTCGTCTTTGAAGTCGAATTCATTTATTCTTTTAAATGCACTTTCAATTGAATGTTTTGAATCTTCAAGCTCATCAGCCAATACAACTAACCCCCTGTAACAATTAAATATTTCTTCCAACTCTTTTGTTATCGTTTCTTTAAAAATAGCCGTTTTTCGCATTTTCGATCAATATTCCCTTTTGAGTTATTTTCTTGAAATGTAATTTTATTTCTGGCAGTATTTTAGAATAAATTAATGCAGCGCCAAGCCAACTTGACCATCGTGTTACAATAACATCTGGAATATTGCCTGCCTTAGAAAGAATTCTTTTATTTTCTTATTTTTTGCCGTTATTGACTTAATCGCAGAAATCATATTATCAGCATCTTTGTAGTGAATTTTAACCGCATTGCACAATTATGAATTAGGTGCGCAATACATTTAATTGAGAAAAGGTTTGGATGCACGATTTTTAAATGATCGGCTGCTTTTCGAATGTAGCTAGCATCGTCGCTTAACAACAGCAAAAATTGTTTACTTTCAATTTCAAGAATATCAAATGTTTCATTTATAATGTTGACTACAATTTGGTGGTTATCGGAGCTTTCAGGTGTATTAAATTGGCCACGTAAACAACTTTAGGAGATTCGATTGTTCCTATTAATACCATGGCGTATTTTTCTAAGTTGATTGAAGTTTCATCCACAACAAGAAATATTTCTTTGTTTTTGACATAATCTTTCAATTTATTCAAAACTGCTGGGTATGTATTTTGAATAATGTATCTTCGCATACTCGATTCAGATGGAAGTGGATAGGTCATGAAATTAAAGAGCCTTTTGAGACTATTATTTCGTAGTTTGTGAAGCGGCAGGTCGATTGATATTAACGCGGTTGTTAATATTTCAAGAAATTCGCTCTTCTTCAAGCTTATAAAGTCTTGTTTAGCGGGTTCTTCGCTATTTAATTGGGATAATAAGGTGGAATGCTTAAAACTTCTTCGGTGTTTTTCAATCGTATATTTTCTTTTGTGGTCGACTGTTTTAGAACACAGATTGCAGTACAACTGATCGTTTGGGGCCATTACAAACTCCTTATTGTATAATGCACAGTATTTTCTAATGTTCGAATTATTTTTCATGGTAAAAAAAATTAAAAATCTATATATGAATATATAATTTTTAAATCAAAAAATCTATATATGAATATATAATTTTTAAATCAAAAAATTTCCAAAAAAAGTCAAAAGTTGCAAAAGTTGCAAAAAGTTGCAAAAAGTTGCAATGGGTTGCCCTAATAATAATACTAATAATAATAATAATAATAATAATAATAATAATAATAATAATAATAATAATAATAATAATAATAATAATAGTAGTAATAGCAATAAAGTGATAATTTAAGCCCTTTGCTGCAAATAATGTATTTAATGAAAAAATTTTCGACTATACGATAGTCCTTGTCAATCAATAATAATACAAATAAAATAAAATTACCTAATTAAATAAAATAATAAAAAAAAATTAAGAAAATGTTATATAATAAATAATTGAATCTAATAATTAAATTAAATAATAAAATAAAATGAAAATAGATGTAATATTATTAGTTAATAAATGTATTATATAAAATCGTAGGAATAGTTAATTAATAAAATGTCATAAATAATTAAATAATAAAAGTAATTATTAATTACACATAATTTAAAACTACAAATAAACATTTTTAAAGGCATTAATTAGTCGAATTTTGTCATGTTCTATTAAAAAGCTAATATTAAATTTATTAAAAATTTAGATAAAACTTATGAAATAATGTCAATAATGAAATAATACAACTCAAAGTTGAGTTTTCGGAATTTTCGTTAAAAATTTTTTCATTCATTTTTTTCGAAAAAATTCAAAATGTCTATAAATGATTTATTATAGTGCGTTTATTCATTGCAACGAATATATATATATATATATATATATATATATATATATATATATATATATATATATATATATATATATATATATATATATATATAGAAAATTTGCATGCATTTTTTACTATGTGTTGTGTTTGTGTGTGTCATTTTATTTTTTCTACCACTTTCTCACTTTCTATATTAAATGCGTTTATTCATTGCAACGATAAAAATCAACACACATGTAAGTTTGTATGTTTATATAATATACACGTAATGATTTTTTTGCATTATAAATGCGTTTGTTCACTGCAAACGAGTGCTTTCCACGCCTACATATCGAATCAGAATTGAAGGTTTTTCCTGGTGACTGATGTGTCTGGTGGATTATCAACAATAATTGAATATTACACGGATTTTGCGGCCTCTCTAAAATTTTGATTTTGATACAATTGCCAATTAAATCCATAATATCATTTTGGATTTTTTTTCCTAGGTAGTGCACATAATTTGGTTTTCCTGTTGCCATATTACCAATTGTTTCTCCATAACTATAATAATACTTCCAATTGCATAATTTAGAAAATGGAGTACACCTAATTCCGTAATTAAACATTGCTTATAATGCACGTTGGTGTGCACACCAGATCTTCACCTTCGCGAAAAGGCAGTGTATCCTGAGAAATATCTGAAAATCTAAAAATGTTAAATTCAAAATTATTTTATAATTAAATCTATCGATGTTTTTTCGTCTTTTTCTCTGTAGCTCAAAGTAGAGCAGTCCGATTCTGAATCAAAGTTTTTTCCTCCATAATTTTTTAATAATTTGAAAATATTGATATGTTAACAATATGTTAATTAACGTTTAATGTTTGTGTTCTTATACTATAAATTTATTGATTTTTTTTAGATTATAGACAATGTTAAATTTCGGAATTAGGTTTTGGGGCCCTCTCTAAAATTTTGCTTTTGATACAATTGCCAATTATTATTATTTTATAATTATTAATATCATGAGAAAATATATACTGCATTAAATCCATAAATAGTCGGAATAGGATTTTCCTCGTCAACCAGCTCTTTAGTGATTACCCCAGTAATTACAGTCATACCATTATCCCTCATAGTGAATCTATCTCCTACGACAGCGTACATCGATTTCCTCAAAAGTACTTTAGCAGTAAAATTATCACCTGGCATAACCATGTCCATGCCCTGCAAAGATGTTAATTTAAGAATACATGGCACTAAATAGTACTAAATAGTATAAAATTAAACTAAATTCAAAAGCTGTTCGTCAAATAATAGTAAAACTTTAAAAAAGACATGCAAAAATTTCATTAAAAAATGACGAATTAATAGGTTAAAATTTTGGACCAAGATTAATTAATAATAACTTGAAATTAAATGTTCAACGAGGAAATAATAATAATAATAATAATAATAATAATAATAATAAAATAATATTAATAAAAATATTAATAATAATAATAATAATAATAATAATAATAATAATAATAATAATAATAATAATAATAATAAAGAAATCATCACTTTATACTAATAATAATAATATTAATAAAAAAATAATAATAAAAAAAATAATAAAAAAATAATATTAATAAAAATATTAATAATAATAAAATAATAATAATAATAAAAAAAATAATAATAAAAAAAATAATAATAATAATAAAAATAATATTAATAAAAAAATAATAAAAAATAATATTAATAAAAATATTATTAATATTAATAATAATAAAGAAATCATCACTTTATACTAATAATAATAATAATGTTAATAAAAAAATAATAATAATAAAAAAATAATATTAATAAAAATATTAATAATAATATTAATAAAATAATAATAATAATAAAAAAAAATAATAATAATAATAAAAATAATAAAAAAAAATAATAATAAAAAAATAATAATAATAATAAAATATTAATAATAAAATTTCCAAATTTTACATTTTTTCAGTCAATTTGACAAGTTACATGCAACTAAAGTAATTTGTTATTCATTTAAAAATATTAATAAATAAAAATGTGTTATATAATCATTTAAATTTCAAAATAGCAACTTGTGGTAAAATAATGTATGCAGACATATCCCAAAGATTGCAATACATTGTTTGCATACAATTAGTCTTCAAAGGTTTAGACCGACCGCCTTCATCTTGGCTTAATAAATACATGTGTGCTTCCATATACAATGACAATGATGCTGACCCTTTCTCTGCCAGAACCATTCCTCTGTGGACTTCCTTAACAGGGATTCCTTTCAAAAGAATTCCGCAATTATCTCCTGCTCTATTGGAGTAATATTATAAAATAAACATTAATTAAATTAACTTTATTTGTTCAACTGTATTTTCGAAAATTCGAAAATTGGATGCTTGAGCTTTCAATTGTTTTCCAAAGCCCGCTAGAGTAAGCAAAGCCCCTTTTTGAATTGTACCCTTTCGAACTGTGCCAATAACAACTGTACCTCTGTCCTTTATTGCAATCCCAGATTCTACTGGCATCATAAATGGAGAATCTTCATTTCTTGACACATTGGGAATATAACTAAATAAATTTATTTCACTATATAAATGGAACATTTAAAATATTATTTCAAAAAAAATTTATTATTCTTTTTTATTCTTGTTTAAAAAGATTCATTTGGAACTTTTAAATTTAAAAAGTTGATTACTTATCAATTACTTCCATTAATTTTAAGATTGAATTTTTCCCAATATCATCATTAATGCCTTTTAAAGCTGATGAAGCTGATCCTGTGACCACTGGTACTGTTTTACCATCAAATCCATAACCGCTAATTATATCTCTCATTTCATCAACAACTAATTCAACGGTTTCACTGTCAACAATATCGCATTTATTTATAAAAATAACAATGTTCTTAATCCCTAATTGTTGGGCTAAGAGTAAATGTTCCCTGGTTTGAGGCATTGCGCCATCATCTGCAGCAACAACTAAAATAGCCCCATCCATTTGAGACGCACCGGTAATCATATTTTTAATATAATCAATATGACCAGGACAATCTGTATGTGCATAATGGCGCTTTTCGGTTTCATATTCAATGTGAGAAGCGTTGATAGTGATTCCTCGTTTTATTTCTTCCTTCCCTTTATCTATGTGACTAAACTCTGTATATTTTGTTTTCCCTATTTCAGAAAGTACTTTAGTAATAGCTGAAGTTAGTGTCGTTTTCCCATGATCAACATGACCTAAAGTACCTATTTATCATAAATAAATTATTTTATCTAATTATTTGAATTAATTACCTATATTACTGTGTGGCTTATTCAAGTTGCTACAACATCTCGCAAAAAAATTGTTTGGTATAGTTTTATAACAACGAAATAAATCTTTTGAAAATTTAATAATCATTTTCAATTTTTTAAATAATTCACGAAACTTATTATTAAAAGAAATTTATAATAAAAAATTAAAACTGTATTGAAATATTTAGGTACCAAAATCAAATTATTTTTTTGAAAAAAACCTTGTGTTTTTAGAAATAAGAATAATTTAAATTTAAAGTTTTCGAAGCAAATGTTAAATGAAATAACAAATTACAATATTTGTTAAGTTAGAGGACTCGTTTGTTTAGAATTAAAATTAATTACTTTTTCAATCTTTTTTAAACAATATATTTACAATTACATTTTTCTTTGATCAAGAATTAACAAATATTGTTTGATTGATGAAACAATTCATAAATCCATATGAAGAAGTTGAATAAATATTTATCCCAAGTCACAGAAATAAAAGTTAAGTCAAAACATAGATAAGGAAAATAATTAAACTCGTATAAAATAATTTTGTTGAATTTGATGAAGTTAAAGTTCTTCCTAAGATATTTTCATTATAGAGTTATGATAGAACCCACATATCCAATTAGAGTATTTTTAGATTAGATTAACTATGAATCAGTAAATATATCGATGTTTTTTTGATATTCACGATTTTTCGGCACTGCCTTTTTCAAGTGATTTTAAAATTACAAGAAAACATGTAGTCACATAGTAAATAGTATGAACGTGGGGAAAATAAATTAAATTATAAACAAACTGGGAGGAAATAATTACACAATTGATATATTGCAAGAAACAGTGTGAAAAACAGCTGATAGATTCGTCATCAACTCTTCTTCAAACACCTTTATGATCATTTTACGTTTTACCATCCATGTACAGTGACTGAAAATCAATGAGTAGGTGACCTCTTCTACTAGAACTGCACTTCATCGCATTTTCACTTTCGAGTTCATGACTGCCGACACCACTTATTCATTATACATCCATTTTTTGGATTATTGTTTGTTGTTGTTAATTTAGTTAAGGTCCTCATTATTCGCTATTATTCACTGTTACTTTAATAATTTTGTCAAGTCTTATTTCTAGATCTCCTGTAATGATTGTTATTGGCTATAATTTTTTTTGTGAGCATATACGTGAGAAAAATTATGATTAATAACCATCAATGACTTTAATGTGAAATTCTGAAGTCCAACTCTCCAACACAGGATGTTTTGTTAAATAATCCACTCGTGTTATGCCGCAAGATTTTGATTCTACCTAGAATCTCATAAAAGATACGGTCATCTATATGACTCGATCACTCAGCTGAATCTCCGGACGATGTCTGCTATGGGATTGGAATATTTAGCTTCAAGTACTCCTGATAACCAGTTCTCGGGACAGCAGTGTAATTCATCTGATATGTGCAAGAACCTATTCCTTCAACATACCTCAATTTCTCACTGATTTTCCTGGCTTTCAAAGGTTTCGAGGTTTGTCTGAAAAAGAATAAAATTTGAAATAAAAGAATAAAAGAATAAATTGAAAATTTTATTGACTAAGAAATTATGTCGACTACAAATATAAATTACCGTCATTAGAGCAAAATATTTGAATAGATTGACAGCGCACAAATTTAAGTACATTATTTTTAATTGAGTTAAATTAATTTGTTATCGAATTATTTTATTTTTAGTACACACACACACACACATCCTTTTTCATTGCGCATTAGTTGATATCGTACATTTTATTGATTATTTAAAACAATCAAATTATTTTATTTTCTTTATATTTTGTTATTTAATTAGTAATTTTAAAGCGAATTTTCCATAATCCTTATTTAATTATTTTTTAACAATTTTTGCTTATTCTTTTCTTAAATTCTGCACTTTTGTCATATCTTCCTTGTATGTAAATATCAGCTATAAAGTTCCTAATTAATTTCATTATGGTCCTTCATATTTAAATATTACCAATAATCATTCTGAAGTTTTCATTTTATTAAGTCTCTGGGTTGAGGTCTCGATAAAATGAATTGAGATTATCAACGTTGCACTGTTGTTATCTATCGAAATACAAAGTTTTATATTTAAAATAAAAATTTATTAAATAAACCGAGATTTCAATTTGTTTACAAATATTTCCGAAAAAAGGCGTGTCTTATATTTTGTTAAATGATGTGTAATGCTTTTAGTTACTTGTAAATTTTTAATGATTTGAAAGAGTTAAGAAGGATTTTCTACTACCGATATATATTTTTATTCTTCTTTGACCGACTTTGAGTTAGAATATTTATTGAAACGATATAGTATGTGTTGATTTTATTTTCTGTCCTGGGTATATATATTTACTTGGTATTTGTCCGGGCCTGTTTGATAATATTTAGTTAGAATAAATGTTGTAATGTGTCAGCCGAAGTCATCCAAAATTTGTTTTATTTATTATTCTCTTTTTTTGAGTTTTCAGATTTTTCGAATGTGTTATTTCTTCTTTATTTATGTTGGTGATTGTTACTTCTTGTGTTTATAATTTTAATTATAAGTGTTTATTTATCTTTATGGTGTACACCACTTTGTATTACTTGATGCATAATCATAGATTTTGATTCGACTTGGTGCGGATTCTATGCTATGTATTTAAAAACGCATTTAAACAATCTTTCAAGTTCTAGCCCAACACTATCAAAAAGGCCAAAATCCATCTCGGTAACGATATAACAAAGATTAATTTAACAAATTATACAAATGCAAACTTAAAATTTAATTAAAAAAGGAATAAGCCATTGAAAAATAAATTATAACAAAATTAAAACATTATTAAAGAAATAAATTATTATAGTAAAAACGAGGCGGATAAAGCTGATTTATTAAACGTACGATCATACTGCTTGACTTTGACTTTCAAAGGAAATATAAAGCAGTCGATCAGGATGACAACCATAACGCTAAGAACAGACATTTTTTATGAATACTTTTTAAAATTGAAAATAGAAACTTTGAATATATATGAAATATTAATCTAAAGTAACTTTTATTATAAATTATTTTTATCTTTAGATTTTGAGCCTATGATCTTTCTAACGGAGTTGTTTGGTAAGAACCTCAAAATCGATGTTAAGGAATTTGTCTACTTTGGTAAGCAGAGGCTAATAGATCTCGGACAATAAATTCTGGTGGCCTGAGGTCTTGAGGCATTGGATGTTACTCCATGGAACTACATTACCAGAGGCCTGGCGGTGACAGTTATTCCCATGTGTTGGTCTCAGTAAGAACTATAGATGAACTCAGGATGAACTATGGTCACGACGGTCGACTTGAGCGCTTGTGTCTTAATGTTAGCGTTGTAGGTACTCTAGGTTTAACTTATTTAGGTAATTTGAAACGTATCCCGAAAAAAATAGAACCCAATTAGAATAACGTAAATCCAATGCAAATGAAAATTATCATGAATGTAGAAATTTGAATAACAAAAACCATAAATATAAAATACAAATAGTAAAGTCATGAAGATACAAATTTATATACCCTAATGATTGTTTTTTTTAAATGAAAACATTAATATTTTCAAAAATTATAAGTCATTTAAAATTAATCCGAACGGTTATTTATGAAATGGCATGGAGACTCTAGAACAGGGGTTCCCAACCTTTATGTACCATAGAGTGCATTCTAGAATATCGGTTAGGCGACGGGCACCACCTATTTTTTCTAAGGATATTTATAATTGGACAAGGGTAATAAATAATAAACAAAAATAATTTCAAAATAATAAAATTATTGTTCAAATTACCTACACTTAGAAACAGACATACAAAACGGTATACAAAGTAAACAAAAAATACACATACCAAGAAAACATTTTTTTAAATAAAATGATATCAATCTGTCAGTGTGATCTCTGACATTGCATTTCATTAGCCAGTGCCTCATAATTAGGAGAGTATGACGATAATTCTGTTAGCAAGCAATCATAAAGATGTTCATCGGTGAGTCGAGATCTATATGTTGATTTGATTAAATTTATGTTTGAAAACAATGATTCGCATAAATATTTCGAACCGAAAGATGATTTAATTTTATATACCGCTTTTTTCCAAAAATGTTAAATTTTTTCTGTACACTGTATTCCAAAAGTCATCTGATTTTAAGGATTTTAGCAAAATATCATTTTTGAGGTACATAATTTCTAACTCTAGTTCTTCTGTCTTCCTTTGAACAAAATCTGCAATACATGTGGCTATTTCCATTACAATTATTTGCCAAGTAATAGGATTGATACAGAAGGAGACAATAGGCTTTATAATTGTAAACTGTACAAAACTTTGAAAGAAGCAATGGTAGCCTTTAGAGATTTTTCCGCGTGTCTAGTGAAAACAGTCTGTTGGGCAGTTAGACTTGATTTTAGTTGATTTATTCTTTTCTTTTTTATTTCAGATTTGTGTGGATGATTCGTATTAAAGTGCCGTGAATTGTTTGAATGTGACGCTCAACATTAAGTTTTCAAATTAACGAAACAATTTATTCATCCCAGTCATTGTTAAAATTATAGTTTCGTTGTCTTTTACTCGATCTAGAACTAAACAAATGAAAAATAAATAGTAATTGAACTACAAAACAATATTAAAATAAACGCGCACGTCTGGTTTACATTGTATGCATATATGTATAATGCAAGAACTAAAACTATTTTCACCGACATTATAGATTACGTACCTCACTTTTAGTCCGTTTAAAATTTTTAGAAAGAATATCAAAACTCCTAGTTCGTGTATCGCCCACCGAAGATGTCTCCTAGCTAACATTCGTGACCTGTTCGGGTCATCAATCGTAATCACAATGGCAACTTCGTGGCTCAGGATAGTGTGGAGATATGAAAAGGGCGGCAAGGCTAGCCGCTAGATAAGGCACAAAAGCTAAGGAACCACTCATAAGATATCACAAATATACGAACAAATATAATAAATCTAATTACTCAAACATTTTTAAAATTCTAACAAATAAATAAAAATAATTTATATTTTTAATTAGTTTGTGAAAACTTTTTTGTCACGACGGAATAGTGGCGGGCGCCATGGTCCCCACGGGGATGAGCTGAAAATTCCTGATGTAGAACAAATAATTCATTGACATATTTTTGAACAAAGATTAAACTTACTGAATGCTACTTCACTAAATCAGTCCTTTGGTTATTGATTATTACATATTTCTATAAACTAACATAAGATCAACTCAAACCACAGCTGACGAAGTCAATAAATGGTGGGTCAATGGGTGACCGATTATAGTTGAGAAGTCCCAAAGGCAAAGGCTAGGTAGCACTGTTTTGTTATGTTTATTTGAACAGAAGAAAAAGAAACTGAAAGTTTCGTTCATTTTCTTTTAAACTTTATTCATTTTCAAGTGTTTATTATGAGTGTTGAGAGAACCTTTGTTTAGAACGACATGCAAAGTCGGCCGGAGGATGGTGTGACCGACGTGACCGCTGAAGTCTACTAAATTGAAAGAAATAAAGAGAAATAATTGTGGAAAAACCACAAGAACTCATTGCAAGTTTTTTACAAACCGAAATTTAGCAAATTTAGCAATATGACATCCACGAAAATTAACCTGATCATCATAACATGATATCTAAGATGCATTTTTGGGTGTAATTTTATGGAAAACAATAAATGGAAACAAGAGTTAGCCCTTGATTGAGGTGATATATAAAAATGACTGGAGCTATCGAGCAAAATATGTAAAAGAAAATGATTTATTAACTTAACAAATAATTGCTGTCTACTAGCATGTTTATGTAAAACCTATTTATGTGCCATAAACTGTGACGAGTTTGGATAGCAATCAAACAAAGAATGCATAAAACTTGTTTCAAAGTGAAAAGTATATATTAGGAAATCAGGCAGATATGATAGAAAGTACAAAATATAGCCTCTCTGAGATTGGCAAAGGCAAATCATGTTAAAGAGAACTTACTTTTTCGAGCAATCAGTAAAAGATGAAGAAATTGAGGTCACAAAGTGTAGTAAAAAAATAATTTTAATATTTGTTTGATTATTTTAAGAACTTTTTTCAATTTTCGCCAATTTCATTTCAATTGACATTGTATTTAATAAAAAGCTTGACTATGAATCAGTTAAGAAATCAATGTTTTTTTGATATTCACGAATTTTCTGCACTGCCTTTTTAAGTAATTTTTTTGTTTGATTATTTAAGAAAACATGAGCAAAATGGATATTTAGTAAATTTTGTTGATTGTAATTATTTCTTTAATCTAAAAATCCTTGTAAGATTTGAAAATTCTTTTTATGGAAGTTTATGGAAATAGTACTTTTTGAAAAGTTCAAAATTTTTATGAAATTTTCATGAAAACATTTACAAAAATTTTAATGATCACGACATCTATTTTACAAAATATAAAACTTTTTTATTTTTCGTTTTTCATTTGAATGGTAAATTTATGAAAATATTTAACAATTTTTTATTGTTTAAGTTGATAATAATTCTCGACATAATTTATAAATTTTTGTTTGAATTGTTCATATAAATGACAGCAATTTTTCAAAATATTAAATTTTTAAAAATTTTATCCCATTTGTTGCTAAATATTTACATTTTCATGTCATTATTAAATTTGAATTGTAAAACAATTTATTATCATGGATTAATATTTATAATTTCTTCGTAATTTTTGTTTCTAATTAAATAAAACCCTCTAAATTAAAATTTATTTTTAAACCATTGTCACATTTAAACCACGTAATTAAATTTCTTCGCAATTTAATTTTAATTAAATAAAAACTTAAATAAATCTTCTACATCAGTATTCATTTTTAATTTGAAAAATTACTACAATATTTTAATCGTCATAATTATCATTTTGATTAAAATATTTAATAAGTTAAATAACATGCCGTGTTGAAAATGAAATTTCGTGTGAAATTAAAACAAAATATTGATTGATAGTTTGAAAAAAAATAAAGGCTAAAGAAAATCGATGAATGGTGAAAGGGATAAAAGGGTTTTACTGATATACATGTAAATGATTAAAAATATTTTTATTCGCATGAAGCCCATTATGTCTACAAATAAATATTAGAAAAAATTCATTATTGACATTATTTTCCTAATTATGTCACGAATGGATTTTTTATTTCATTTACTGATTTGCATTTTCATTGACTTGAGATTATTGTAGAAAAGAAATATGGAAATCTAAATAGTAAAAGAAATCCGAGAGATTTTTACATGGTATATGAGCAAAGAGTTAGATTTTCAGAAGGAATTTTCCGTTCCACAGAACTGTGTACATATTTAATAGTCGGTAAAGAACAGTCGCAATCTTTCATTGAGCATTTGTCACATTTTCGTGGAACGAAATTAGATTTTCGTTTAGAATTAAATGTGAACATTTGGACAAATTTCATTCTGAACAAACTGACCAATTTTATCAAGATTAGAAATTTGACAATCATAAATAGAAAATCGGTGTATTTGACAAATAATTCTACGTACTGCAAATAAAATTCTTCGTTGGATGAGTTGAGATTTCGGGAAAAATTAATGTTAAATTTGAATTTGAGAGTTTCTCTAAAACTCTTTTTATGAAATTTTAAATAAGAATAATAGAAATATTTGAAAGAAAAGTAAAAGACTCTCGGGAGAGAGAAAATTCCAAAAAGCAAAGAAATAATACTTAACGCCTGATTCATTTGGTAAACTAGATCGAGATTAATGATGTATTTTGATAAGGTTTTGTCGGTTTCTCTTTTCGATTGAAAATACAAAGCTCCACAACATATACAAACCATGGATGGAAGTACTTCACCAACTAGATGATCCAAAATCGGCCAAATACATTCAGTAAAAACTTGCTTCAGAGGCCAAGTAGTTGAAAAACTGCATTGAAATGTTCTTTTCAAAGTTCGATTGTGAAGATTAATGCTGTCATTTTCAGTCACATCAAATGTCCAGAAGAATTGAGCGTTAAGGGTCATTAATACAGCGGCAATGACAATGACGACGTTTCTTATCCATTCTGATTTCAATGCGTCATTCATTTGTTTTGGATGCTTGACAAATTTCCAATTGTCTATTGCCATTGCCATATAGAGAATTACATTTGAATGCTTAAATAGATTGTACGCAAAAGGCAACATTTGACATGATGATCTTGAGAGAATTTGAATTGCCGCCAGCACTTTTATTCTGAAATACGCTTCAATGATTACATCACCTCCTTGAATTATCAATTCTACAATGTCAAAAAGAGCTAAATAAATTATATATGTTGCAATTGGATGAAGCCTTTTTGTAATTTTTCTAATGGCAAAAATCGACAAAATACTTGTAGTAAAAGCTATAAGCAAAATAATGGGTATTGCAATTTGAGTGAGTTTCATTAGGTACATACTCTGTTCTTCTCTGTCATGATAGCAAAATATCTTTGAGTCCTCCGTAAATAAACTTGAATCTGAATATATATTGAATATTATAAATTGTGCAAAACTTTTTCCAGTTTATAATAATAATAATAATATTGGTTTATTGGGTTGGTGGTAATATTTAAAAGTAACCAATCACATCTCTGACTCCAAAGCGTGTTTTATCTGATCCACAAAATAACAATTCTCAGGCAATATAAACCTTTATTGATCATCACAATTGATTACACGAAATAATAAAATAGGTAATTACACCCGTTTGCACTGAATAAACACATCTATAATATGGATTGCTGTGTATAACCAATCATAGATGCGTCATTATTTGTGATGGAATAGTTAATTTAATATGTATTCAGTTTATATTTCGGATTTAGGTGTATTTAGCTATTTTAACTATTTGTATTTAGCCATTTTAGAAATTTTTAGAAAATTTTTTTTATTTAAAGTAAACTTTAAGGCTTGGATTTTGATCCATATAGATATGAGATCATTATTCAAGCTCTTAAATAATACCTTTTATCAACATTTTTTATTATAAATTATTTTTAATTAATTTTTCAGGACTTTTAGATGTTTATTAATAAAAATTTGGAATTATATCAATATAATGTGAGTTTTATTATTATTTTAAGTAATTAAGTAACAAATAAAACTTATTAATCCCCAAAAATATCTATATTTTTACAGCATTTAGGGAAAACGGCAGATGTGTTGAAAATAGAAATACAATTTTGTTGCATCACGTAATTGCACATTTCTTGAGGTGATGCATAGAAGTTTTATTATTATTATTATTATTATTATTATTATTATTATTATTATTATTATTATTATTATTATTATTATTATTATTATTATTATTATTATTATTATTATTTATTAGAAAAATTTTAACAAATATTGGAAATTCATAAAATTGAAATTGTAAATAATAATTAATTTAATAGAACTTTTTTTTTACAATTTTTACAACTTTTTTAATTTGAATTTTTAAATTTCTTTTGTTATTTTGTTTTTACCTAGAGAATGTTTGATATCAGAAAGATAAATGTTTTGACATCCCTTATTTTATAATGAATTAATTAAAAAAAGGTGAAGATTACGTACTTTCTATTACAATATTGAACGCACAAATGCGTTAAATTAGTGAAGATAAATTTGGTGGCGGAATAAAAAGAAATAGAAATTTTTTGTTTAAGAATTGATTCTACTATCCAAATCATATTTGACTTTTTGCTATACTTTTCCCATGATTTGTTCCATACAGTATCAAAAAAATCACTATAAAGGCTTTTTCACGTTTGTACTACCAAAAAAGGAAAAGATAAACTTTAATGCAATAATAAAATAAAAGCAATGGTACCCTTTGAATTATTCATTTGTAAAAATTATAGCTGTAATAAGATTATTTAACAATATCGAGTACGAATGTCTACATTGCATTTAGACAATATATACAACATGAATGTCTATTATACATTTATCATTATGTATCATTGAAATAAACAACAAACAATATTATAATCTAAAAAGACAGATATTAATCAAGAAAGCATTCCGGGATTCAATAAAACTGAAATAATTCTTGAAAATTAATGTTTACGATTAGTTACAACCTCGTCTAAATTTCATTTTAAACTGATCAAAGTCATATTAATACCGACAAATTTTTATTTTACTGCAAGTTTTATAATGTAGAATATTATATAAATTTTACAATACCCTGTTACCGAGAAACCATCATTTATTCATGTTATAATTTCATCATTCATTATACAAAGCCCTTTTCATCTATAATTGGACAGATAATAGTTCTCAAAAGAAAGGAAATTACTCCAGCCATTAACAATAGCTTAATTTTAAATTCTCGACAATTTATTGAAAAACGGGTGAATTAATTAGCATTTTTCATAATAATTAATAACAAGCCGTAAATATCTAATTAAAATAAACTCGATATAATGAAAAAATTATTATTTTTGGTAAAAAATAAAACATATTTTCTTTATGTATAATAAACATTTTTTTTATCTTACCTATAAATATATTTTATAATTTCGATGATTGTTTTAAACAGCGATATAAATAATATCATTTTGATTATTAAAATATATTAAAAGAAATATATCAATTTTCATTGTTAATAAAATTCTATCATTTAATGATAAAATTACTAAACACAAGAATGACAATTGTCAAAAAATGATTTATTTTCCCATCACTTTCTAAGCAGTTAATAATTAGTAGTGTTTCGACCAGTCAGAGGGGAAATGGCATTTATCTCTGACTGGCGGATTGTTTGGTGTTTTTTGTGTCGCGTCTGTGTGCGCACACAGACGCGGGAGGTAGGTTTATTTTCATGTTAAAGGTTTTTATATATTAATTTGTAGAGTATAAATTGTTTGGCTGAATCAATCGATTTATGTTTTCTGGACTTGTAGATTTGAATTGATTTAATTTGGTAATTCGGGTTTGGTTCGAGGAATTGTTGTTTAAAAGAGTATTTTTTATACCAGATTTGAATTTTCGGCCTTAGTGAAATATGGAAGATAATGAATGTTTGATATGTCGTATTTCAATGAGCAATATAGCGAAGAGATGTCTTTTCAGCAGTGAAACTTGTCAATATGATCGTGACTCAACAAGATCGTTGCAAATTATTAATGGAAGTAATGTAAATGTCATAGATAATCAAGATTTTTATGAATTCGTTTATATTTCAAAATTTCTAATTGACATTAATTCAATTTTTCAAAGTTTATCAAAACGATTGGAAATCAACGATTTAATTTCTGTAAATTTTGAAATGACAGAAGAGGAACTCCAAGAAAATTTTATGAAATTTCCCCAAAAATTTAAAAATATTCGTAAATTATCTGAAACCATTTATGACATTAGCGATAAAAAGATAAACTTGCTAAACTATGAATATGATATTCTATTTAATCGAGCTCTTAAAAAGATCAACACAACTCAAATGTTTATTAGCCAAAGTGTTGAACAATTATCCAATGTTTCAAATTCAATCATGGCTCAATCTCGAGTTATTGGACACGTTAAATGGTTTAACAAACAATGGTTGTGCTAAAATAAAGCGCGTGATGCGATTAATTACAAAGAAATTCTTCTGATTTGTCATAGACGAAAACAAGTAGGTGTTATATATTTTTGAGAATTCTATATTGTATTCAACGTTTAATTTACAGGAAAAAAATATTGTTTTAATTATTTATATTAAAATATATTTTTGCCAAAAATAAAAATATTTTTTACATTTTAGGCATATACTGATTGAAAATGCATTGTTTTACTAAAACATTAAAAAGATAAATCTTTGAAGAAAGAAGTTAAATAATAAAATATATAGTGTAATTACGAAAAATGTTTTATTTATAAATTTTGAATCAGAAATAACATATCATAAATAATGAGAATTATAATAAGAATTTTTATACATTAATTTATTTTCTGAAAATTATAAAAAGTCTTCAAATATTAAATCAATATAGATTTGTTTTATTACAGTGTAATAATTATAGATTTATTCCACTTATAATAATTTGAAATTTTGTTTTATATATTTTAAAATATATTACTGATAAAACAAATTGGAATTTAGAATAAATTTCAATTTATAATTGTTTAAAATTGTAATAATAAGCAAAACATTTAGTTTTCTAATAAAAATTATTATTTTAATTACAATTAAATAATAATTAAAACTATTTTAATTATTCTTTACAAGTAATATTAAAATTAAAAATTCATGGAGTGAAAGGTTTCTAAACATCGAATCGCTTGGATGATTGACGTCTAATACCAACGTGTATGGCTAACCCTTACCTTAAAATAACTGCTCGACAATAACGTTGCAGAGAAATATTGAGCATAGCTTTACAAACAATGTAAAAATTGAATGATTTTTGGAAATTATTTAATTGTTCCAGTGTTGCAATTCGGAATATAGAAAATAAAAGTAAATATGAAACATACAAAAATGAATCTACAAAGAAAAGGTAACTAGCAATTTAAAGAAAGCCGTAAAATTTAATGCATAATTAATCGTTTATATTGAAAAAGATAAATGCTACTTTTTTGAAAGACTTGCATTTATTTCTACCGCAATAATTTTTTTATTATAATTTTAAATATTGCCATATACTTAACAACCATACGCTGCCATTATTTTCTTAATTTATAATAATAGGATTAACCCTTTAATGCATGGAATTGTATGTTGAGGTTTTTTCAAGTTTTTTGACTTAAATCTTATTCCTCAGAGTATCCTCATGGACAATTGTGCCTCGATGAGTAAATAGAACGCATTTGAGTACACTTATTCGTTGGACTTTAATGTAAGTCAGCATGCATTAAGGGTAGCAATAACAACAAGTAAAGGGAAACACTTAACAATGCATCCAGAAAAGTCTGTGAGTGTAGTAGAACATAAACAACAGTCAATTAATGTGATAGTCATAAAAGCAGTTGCGATCATGAGTCAAGCAGAGGTTAACGTCGCATTTCGAGCATTTCACCATAGTGCGTCCAACTTTTTCTTTCCTGAGATCCATACATAGTCGACACTTTTGCTGGTTAGAAAGATAAATTGGCCAATGTCCAATTCCATCGTGTCTGATGTCTTCAACTGGCGTGAAGGATCTTTTTCTCTTATTTTGAGACACAGTTTTCACAGTTTTACCCACAGAGAGGAAGCAATCGGCAACCTCTGTTACGAATTTCAACACAGTGTATCGCTTCTTCTTGGATGTTTTCAATCGCTTTTCTTGATCTCGGTGAAGAATCCAAGCGTTTACTACCATCACATTTAATGTGTAAAAAAGAGATGAAGATACCACTTGTGAGTTTTTAAAGTCACCCGATACAACGATATCAACATATCATGCAAATCCACTCCACCCATGTGTTTGTTGTACACTTGTACAATTTTGGGGCAGTCGACTTTCACACGCTCTTTCTTTTCTGCGTTGTATCGGTCACATTGTTCTCCCAAATCCGCATTCAGGTAATTGCTGGCCAGCTGAACGACACCAGAATCCATCCACCGCAATACCAGAACGTTGCAATTTTCTTCTACTCGCCAATCAATACTCCCTCTTCCACGTTTTTTAAGAGCAGTCTCTTTCTCCAAAAACTTGTCACAACCTTTTGTGCGGTTCTTTCGAATAGTGCACACCGTCCATAGGTTCAATTGACGCAGTTGTAATTATCAAAGTATAACTTGTAATTTGTCGCGCTTGTTGGAAGGGTGTTACAAAGTTTTAACACAACATCTCCACCAATCCCAAAAGCGCTGTGGTGGGCATTTGCCTTCCCTGTGTAAATTTCAAAATCGAATAACAATCCGTTTACACCACAGCGAGCCCAAACCTTAATTCCCCACTTGGAAGGCTTATTAGGAAGGTATTGCCTCACCGGATTACGTGACTTTGTTGGTATCATCTGCTCGTCAATAGCCTGATGCTCCGTGTTTCGCAAACTGAGGCATACTTTACGAATGTAATCAAGGAGGGGTCGTGCTTTATACAGTTTATCATAATGTGGGCTTTCACGGTTAGGTAACAGGGCGTTGTCGTTGAAATGCAAAAATCTTTTGATTTCGTCAAAGCGGTTATTAGTCATTGAATTGGCAATTCGGGGAACGAATGTACTCGGACTCCAATACATACGGTTTTGAGGCAGTCTGAATACCCCCATCAGCAGAAGTATCCCTGAAATGCGATAAGAAATACATTGCACGAGTCAATGAATATAAACAATCTGCAGTCCGCTTACCTATAAATCTTTCCACTTCATCATTGGTAATATACGCAGATTTGCCAGTCTGCTGAACAGAGTACATGTTTGATTGTGCCACAATCAAACTGATAAGCTCGTTGGTAAAAAATTTTTTGGCAAAGTCGTAAGGAGAGTACATGTCATTATCTTCTTCATGATCATCATTCTGCATGTCCTCAAACATCGTATTCTGCTCAGCTGGAGCATGCTTCCTCCATCTATATTCCTCACGCAGTGTTTCATATAGATCTTCTTCAGGCGCCTCTTCATTTTCATCTTCATCTATATCTACCAACTCGTACTCAGCAAGGTGTTGTGCCTCAATATCTATCAGCTCTTCCTCCTCTTCATCGCCACTAATGTCACTTATTTCAGCTGTTGGTAATACCAAATGCGTATCAGCAACTCGTTTCTTCTTTTCGAATCGCATTTGAGCTATACTTTTAGCTTTACGTTGTGGAGGTTTCATTTGCCTGCAATAAGTAAAAGTAATTCGTAAAATTTAATTTGAAATATGCAAATAGTATGTAAACAATAAAATATGAATGGTCCGAAATTATTTTTAGGGTTGGGTTTGGGGGTTAGGGGACTCCCTACCACCCACCCCCTAATGTATGAGTTTATGTAAAAGATAAAGAAAGTATGAATTACTGGTTTTTAATTACCCCTTAATGCATGCTGACTTATATTAAAGTCCATCAGTAAAACATTGCATTCCAACAAATGCGCCATTTAATTTTTTTGGAATTACTTTATTTTGTCTTACAGCAGCTTTAGAATTCATAATAACATGACAATAAATCATTCTTACCTATACAAATCCACGTAAACAGCGTTTTAAAATTTTCCAAAATTTTACATTAATTAAACAAATGTTAATCATAAAATATTATATAAAAAATGATTATCTGTCCTACATATCGTTACTTCATGTTGTACTATTCCCATACTTAATATACAACACATTTTCTGCTTTGTCACATCATCATGGATATGTTTTACGAGTCATTTCTTCATGGACTTTTATTTAAGTCCATATGCATTAAAGGGTTAAGATTAGAACTAAAATTTGTTTTGTTATAACAATTTTTTCTTTTTTATAAGCGGTCTTACTAGTGCTTCATCTTTCAGACCAACCCTCCATACCATTTATTATTTTCACTCTTTACTATTTATCAAAACATTTAAAGAACAAATTTTTAGACGCCATAATCATAATCATTATAATCATCATCACTTAATATTTCTTGGACATAATTTAGAAAATCACTTGAAACCGGCTGTGCCGAAAATTAGTGAATATCAATTTCAATTGAAAAGGAATCAGAGGTGAAAATTGAAAGATGTTCTTATCATAATTAAGAGGTCATTAAAACAAAATTTCAATTAATTAAAACAAAAAAATTAAAAATTAATCTTTTTGCAGTCATTGAAGGCTTGACATCTTCAACCACTTTAGTGGTATACATGTATTTATTGAAAAAAATATTCTGATCCACCTTCATTATATGTCACTCATATTTTTCATCTGTGCAATTAATTTACTTCTTTTTTTGGACTATGAGGGAGAATTAGTTAAGATGAGTTACGTTTTCCTGATATATGATACTTAAAAAACTGAATTCCTTAGGGCAAGCGTCTGGCACAAGTAGCTCACATCGACTTAATATTGACTGAAAAAGTACAAATTTTTTAAGTCTAGATAAAAAGTAATTCAAATACTAAAATTTGTCACTGCAAATTTTGGGGTAAAATATTAAAAACAATAAATACGTTCAAATATTCTATGAATTGTTCAAACCGGCAGCACTAGCCAAAAATGTTGAGTACGGACCAGTGTTGAAATAATTACACTATGAATAAGTAATTATTAATGACTTAATTTGCTTTGGATTCTTCTTTATAGCAAACTTCAATATTTCTTCAGTGTTTTCAGTGAAGTATAAAGACAAATAAATCAATATAGAAAACAATAAAACATATCTTGTAAATATATAAAATTAAAATATATTCATATTAAAAGTTTTTAACACTCAGTGCCATGTCAGTCATTTTTGACTGACAATGCTTTTCCGCTCGCACCACAACCACAATATTTTTCTGTCACCTTCTCAATTCCTATAAATAAAGTTATTAAATTTCGTTTAACATACTCTGTGTCAGGTCGATTTGTCTGACAGAGATTTTTTTTAAGATAAACTTGTCAGGTCAATGTGTCTGACAATAACATGTTAAAAAGGGCTGTTTTTTTCTGTGGCACTGAGAGCGTTAATGAATTAATTTTTCATGAAATTTACTCTATATACAAAATTATTTTACACATAGGGGAAATATATTTCAATCGAAATTATTGTATATTATACATATTAAATTAATTAACATTATTTTGTGTTTCAATGTTTATTTCATTATAAAATTTTGAAAAACATTAAATCAAATAATTTCACTTTCTACGAAAAATATCAATTTTAAAATCAATATATCTTGAGTGCAATTTGTCTGATTTGAAAAATAATCGACTTTCTCTACAAATGATTTCTTCAAAAAGATGTTTTCATCATTTCAGACAAATTAAATATAAATAGAAAATTTAAGTAGTATAAAAACGATGTAATTAAAATTGTATTAAAGTTGAAATTTGCACCTAAAATTATAAAATAAAACAACTTTAATACAAAAAATTAATTGTTTTAATACTTAATTCACAAATCTCAAAATAAACTTGACAAAACATTAAACCATAACTTCATTTATGGCTTTAGATCGTTTTTTTATATTCAACAAAAATCTTTGACATTGCCTTTGTCATTTATAAATATAAATAAAATTGAAAATGTGACCAGATAAAGGCGAGGAAAAAGATAAAAGATAAATAAAAATTCTACTATTCACATTAGAATCGCTGCATCAAGTATAGATGTAAATTGTAAATTGTAATTTAATTAACTTTATTTGTATGCATACTTTTTATCAAGGTAAAGCTCTTCAACAAAGTATTTGTATATTTTAGTTATATTATTCAATTACATAAATCCTAAAATAAATAACTTCTACCCCTTTCATTATTATTTGGTTAACAATAATCACTTTGTAAATATTTATTTTATGAAAAAGATTCTAGTAATAAAATTGATGATAAATAACAGAATTTTCATTGAAATTTTTCTTTTTCAAAATAATATAATTTTTCATGATATTGATAATTTTTAAGAAATTGACACTTTAAAAACTTTGTTTATTTGAAATATTATTTATTTATATTAATAATAATATTTCACTTTTTGCGATTTATTTGGCACGGAAAATTTGGATATTATAATAGAAGATTAAAGAAGGAAATAGTATAAAACAAAGAAAAATATCAGTATTAATATAATCGACAAGGATCATTGTATATAAATTCTGTTTTTAATTAAAAATTTTAATTTAATATACAAAATAAATAATAAATGCTGCATTTTAAAAGTATAAAACGAAGGAGTTACTTGTCCTGTTATGTGCCATTTAATATCAGTAAAATCCTTAATTTGACTATTTGTCTTCGCGTATATGGCGTCCTCGAAAGACTATATATCTCGACAGCTGTCAAACATAATAAGAGAACGAGATGACCGAGGAGAATGTACAAAAGAAAAGGATCTAAACTAAAGTCAATATCAGTAAAACCAATTAGATTGGAGAACACAAGCCAAATTAAAACAAAACCAAAGGGGAATTACGAAGTTATTGTAGAAACGATATAAAATAAATTAAAGCAATTAGCTAAATTTAAGTTAAAGCTAAAAAAGCAACTAAATCGAATCTACCGATCATTGAAACCAGAAATAGTAGTTAAGTTGTTCTAAATTCCAAGATGTCTTTTAAACATGCTATTCCTCCAGAAGGATTGCAATAAGCACTTAAGTCATTGCTGTAATACTGAATTATTGGTGTCTCTGTATATTGGTAATTAATTGTGTTAATCAATAAATTTGGAGATCGTTATTGTTGTTAAATATATATATATATATATAATTTAAATAACTTATTGATCAATTATTATCAGATAATAATGAAAGTTTTTTTGATTATTTTAGGAATTTTGATTAATTTAGAAAAAAAATCAATAAGTACCAAAAAAAATCAATATTTTCTCAGACTTCATATTGTACTGGATGTGTTCAATAGTGAAAATAATTTTATTTCTATAATTCCTAAAGTCGATAAATTGAATTACACAAGAAAAACAAAATTATTTTTTTGCATTGTATTTAGAACTTTAATCACCGAAATAAGATTAGAGATTTCTCGACATCCCAAAGGCATAATTAATGTTTTCAATTACTGAAAGATTTATCAAACTTTTTAAACAGAGAAAACTAATTTAGAAAAGTAAAAATAAATTCCTGAGAAATTGCGTTTGTTAATTTAAATTCTCATCTAATTTAATAAAATGCAAACCGCTGTAAATAATTCAAACATTCAACATTTCTCAAATTTCAAAGTTTTCTCACTTAAAAATGGACAAAACAATTTTTAGAAATCCAAATTTTTTTTTTAATTAAGAATAAACGAAGCAAAATTCAAGTGAAAATATTAAATTTCATTACGAAATAAATGTTAACAACTGCAAAATTTTCATTATTTCTATAACATTATTTTTGAAAAAAAAAGACTTTAAAATTGTCAGAATTTTTTCAATATTTTGCAATTTCATTAAAAGAAAACATTGCAAAATTTAAACAAAGTTAATATTAACCAAAGAATAAAATATTAATTTAATTTAAATATAATTTACTAAAATTTTATCAAAATGTATTTTAAGTCGATTAAAACGTAAGGATGAAAGTTGGGTACTGAGTCCAACTTGTCTACTAAACGAACACATTTATGCCTTAAAAGGGGACTGTCCAATATGTTTATTTATATTACATTGTACGAATCTGGTTCATGAAAAGTTTTAATGTTGAAATCATTTCTAAATTAAATATTCCTTAAAATAGATAGGGATATTAAATTTTAGAGGCACGGAATAATTAAATGTTAACCGTATAATACCACAATTTTTGAATTAATACATACAAATGACATAAAATCAGTGAGAAACATTGGTTTATAAATATTTAAATTTTTATTTACAAATGATTTTATTAAAATGCATTTTTTCCGTTTTGAAAAGGTATTATTTAGGAATATTTATCAAAAACACAATTAACAATAAAAATATTCACTTGAAAAAGGCAATGCCGAAAATTCCTGAGTATCAAAAACATCGATATTTTACTGATTTTTAGTCTTCAAGCTCTATTTTTAATAAATTAAAGAAAGTTGAATTGACACAATATTTTGTGTTCCCATCGTTAAACATAATGGAATTTTACATGTAGGCTTTATTTCAAATAAATACAGTTCCATGAATAGTCTCTGATTATTTCTCAAATTTTTATTATTCGTAATAATATAAATAAAATTAAAATGAATTGTTTATTTTAAACCAAACTATTTTGTTTTAATGGGTTCAAATTTGTAATAACTATTTTGAAAACATACCGAAATTGAAAAATTAGAAAACATTTGTTCTTAAACATCAAATATTAGGTACACAAATAAGTTTTGAGGAATTTATCAGAAGATGATGTGTAAGTAGTATTGAGGTCGTATCGGGCCATCTAGTAACCTTATTAGTGCTAAATCATTACCGTTTTACTCTTAAAAATTAATGTGTCATTTTTCTGAAGTGTAAACAACATATTTTTGTGCCAAGAAAACACAATTTGCGGGAAGCGGTACTTTTTTGTTTTCATTTGGAAAAAGTGCAGATGATGGACATTGATTACTGTATAAAGCATATAAGGTACATGTGAGTACTGGTTTCGACGTTTTAAAAGTGGCGATTTTGACATCAGTGACAAAATACGCAAAAGAATGTCAGTAACGTTTGAAGTCGCGGAGTTAGAGGCGTCTTTGGACCAGGATTCATGTCAAAGACAAAAGGAGCTCGCTGAAACCTTAGGAGTGGTTCAACAAGCAATTTTAAACCGTCGCATGGTTATGGGTATGATGCATAAACAAAGAAATTGTGTTCCTTATGAACTCAAGCCAAGATACGTCAAACGCTATTTTTTACGCGTGAACAGCTGCTCCGAAGACAAAATCGGAAGGATATTTTGAATCAAATCATGACGGAGAACGAAAATTAGATCCACTTTGTCAACGTAAAGCGCAGAAATTCTTAAGTTTAGCCATAACATGCTTCAACTTCAACGGCCAAACTGAATATCCATGGCAATAAGCTAATGCTGTGCATCTGGTGGGATCAGTTCGGTGTGATTTACTATGAGCTACTCCAACCTGATGAACGTTACCAACAACAATTGATGTGATTGAGCAGAGCATTGAAGGTCAAACACCTTCAATAAACCAAAAACATGAAAAATTAATCTTTTTGCACAACAACGCTCAGCCACATGTCGCAAAAGTCGTCAAAGGAATTTTGGAGGCGCTTTAATGGAATGTTCTACCTCACCCGTCGTATTCATCAGACACTGCCGATGACTCATGACCTAGTCGAGCAGCGCTTCAGTTCTCACGATAATGCAAAAAATTGGGTCGACCCTTGGATCACCTCAAAAAACGAGGAATTATTTAAACCCGGAATCCTTATGCAACGTGAAAGATGAGCAAAGGGGTTAGCTAACGATGGACAATACTTTGAATATAATACATTGTACCGATTTCTCTGTATAAAGTTTCAAAGTTATAAAAAACCCTCATAAACCTATTTGTACCCCCTAAGAATTTATACAGTGATATTTTAACATATAATGTCCTATGCATTTCAAATATCAGTTAATCCGTTTGATCTCAATAATATATTGTGAAATTTATGATTATTTAGTTTATGATTGTTAAAATTTTAATAATTTTGTTTGAATAAGCAATTTTAAATCTGTTTAGGTTTTACTGTGAATCTGTAAATATATAGTATAAATGATGTTCGATTGGCGTTGAAAATGTATTAATTAAAACAAGAAAAGTAATTTAAATAAATGTTAAAGAAAATAATAATTTTACCGAAAAGAATTATAATTAATCATTATAAAATTGGAATGTAGTGAAATCCAAAAACAATCAAAAATGAAAATATAATTGTAAAACTTAAAAGCAATTGAAAAACTTTCTTTGAAGTTTGCCGATCTGAAAATAAATGTTGATAAACATAAATATTTTGCAATCGGGAAATTTTATCTATATGTTATCGTTGTTTCTGTAATACCTTTTTTTTAATTAAATATTCTTTCCTCGAGTAGTCTTTTTACTTATTTATTTTAGTTAGATTTTACAAATTGTAATATAAATAAATAAAGAATTTTGTGGGAAAATAATTAATTTCGGCCATTTTTCATTTAAATTAAATTGCGATGGAAAAGTTGAAATAGCTCTAAACTTGTTATACTATATATATATTATTTCTAAATTATAGTTCAAACAAATCCTTGACATATCATAATCAGCATTAACATCCGGCAGTAAGTCAATGAATTTTATTTGGTGAAGAAAGAAAGTTTGTAAGGATGTTAGAATAAACAAGATCAGAAGCAGCTTTTACTTTCAATTCTTAATTGAACATTTATATAGTAATTGCGTATTTACTCACCAATTAATTAATCTAAAGAAGAATATATTCTAGTACAAGTGCAATACTCGGTCATAAAAATTTTATATATATATATATATATATATATATATATATATATATATATATATATATATATATATATATATATATATATATATATATATATATATATATATATATATATACTATATATATATATATATATATATATATATATATATATATATATATATATATATATATATATATATATATATATATATATCATTTTTGTTATATTTGTTGATTGGCATATGATGACAAAATGACTTTTTTTATCATCCATTTTCCATTAAAATTCAATTTTAAAATGATTACATAACTTCTGTTTTCTAGGTTTGACTATTCTAGGCATTGTTTTATTAACTCTATATAATGAAAAAGTATATTATTTTTGTTATTCTAGTAATTGATTATTAAAACCGAACAATTTAATATTAAATTACTCCACATCTAACTTGGTCAAAAAATAGAGAACTTTTCATTATAGCTAATTGTTTAATTTTTGCAAAATTCGTATTTTGAATGGTTTTTTGTAAAATAACAGTGAAAATTTATTAAATTATTCGGTATATATTTTTTTTACTTGAAAAATCTTAATTTTTGAAGAGCAACGTGATGTTTCTGGCAATTGTTTTGAAATTCATTTTTCAAACTATTTCACGTCCTTCATTCTAATGTCACAGAATTTAGCAGTTTGTGACAGGTAATTTTACAATTTTTTAGTTTTACTTAATAATTACATTGAAGTTGTAATTTTACTTTAAGCTCAATTTGGATTAGCTAATAAAATTTAATAAAATTTGATTGATTTTATAGTTATTTATAAATCTTTTAATATATAAATAATTTATTTTTAATTTTGTTTTAATTAACAAATATTTAATATTTTTAATTTTAATTTTTAATCATTTGTAATATATATAATAAATACAATGGAAGAGAAATCAGTGAATAAATTGGAAAAACAACGTTCTTATAATACTATAATACAATTATTTTTGATAAGTTTTTCAAATTGATTCAATTCATTTTATGTAAATTTTATTTCATATAAGTTCGAACCAATGATTGTCATTGTTAAGTTTTAAATATGAAATAAATATTTATATTAACCAATAATATTTGATTAAATAACTTTCATGAAAATCAAATACTTAAATATTTTTTCTAGACAAACCTATAAGCCCACGATCAATTAAAATTTTGGTTGATTTCCCTCTTGGGCTAGAAAATTTTTAATTTAATTTTTATGATGAAATTTTACAAGCGTGACTCATTGAATACTGTATTAAATAAAATAAAAATTAGATAAATCTTTAAAAATTTCTAAAATATCCGAATAAAATTAAAAATTCATTATCAAAATTCTGAATTTTTATAATCAAAATTGCATAAAATTTCTATAAATTTTTCTGAATGAAATATTATTTTAATTATTCTTCTTTTATTTCAAGCAATTTAGATATTATTTTTTAGAGATTTTCTATATTTTTCATTGAATTTTAACATTCAATTTCTTTAACTTAAATTGAATATAGATATTATTATTAATATTATTTATGCGCTTATTTGTTTCCATTGGTTCAAGGTAATTTTTATAATAATTTTAACCGCAAATTAATTTGCATTAATATCTAATCAATTTACCATTTATTACAAGCCAATTTATTTATTTATAATTGTAAAGCATGTATTTTAATTACATAGGCAGTCATTTAAAAATTACTGCAAAAATCATTTTCCGTTGCTTACAAAATTGTGAATATTTTCCATTGTTATGTTTCTTTTTATGTGATAACCTTCCTTAGTCTAGGATTACTATAAAATATTATTATTATTATTATTATTATTATTATTATTATTATTATTATTATTATTATTATTATTATTATTATTATTATTATTATTATTATTATTATTATTATTATTATTATTATTATTATTATTATTATTATTATTATTATTATTATTATTATTATTATTATTATTATTATTATGAGTTTGTCATATTCGTATATTTCATATTGATCACTTCCTGGGTAGTCATTTCTTTATTCTACGCCTTTGAAGCTTAACAGCTGCTACTAACTCAGGAAATTTCTTCTTCATATAGAAATAATTAATGTCGTCTACAAAATACTAATTTATTTAATTATTAGTTTAAGTTTTGCAATTACATTTTTTGATGTCCCGTGCCAATTTAAAATTATTTTATTATAAGAACTTTTTTTCAAATTTCAAAACTGATTATTTGTTCTAATGAATTTATTAAAAAGAGAGCTTGAAGACTATAAATCAGTAATATATCGATGTTTTTTGATACTCACGAATTTTCGGCTTGAAAAAGGCAGTGCCGAAAATTCGTGAGTATCAAAAAACATCGATATGTTACTGTTTTATAGTCTTCAAGCTCTCTTTTTAATAAATTTAAAATTATTTGTCTTTATTTTTTCATTTGTTACCTGCTTCCAATTTTTCGATATGAATATCAATTTTTAAACTTAGCAATTCTTTTTTATTTTTTAATTAATTTTTGTAAGTTTTTTTATAAAACCACAATTTTATGTTTTTGGTTCAGCTTTATATAATTTCCCTAATATTGGAATCATCTAAGACTTTTTAGTTGTACGCTCGAGACTTCCAAAAGTTTGAAAATTTTCGTTACATACTATTTACTTACATTATTTATATTATTGAATTTGAAGATGTCTTTCATATTTCTTGTTTGCCGTAGTACAGTAAAAACAAAAATAAAATATCAAATATTGGAAAATAAATCTTGGAATTTATTAAATTAACTATGAAAACACTATTTGTTTTAATAAGTAAACAAAAATTCATTTAACATCTTTTTCTTTTAACTAATAAAAATGATTTAATTTTGAAAATATTTTTTGACTTTTCATCGCGTATATATTTTTATTACAAGTGACAGTTAATGAATTTACTGCACCGACTTTTAAAATTTAAGATGAAATAAAAATTTTAATTTCGTTGAGCGTAATTTATTGCTACATCACTTTTTCGCATTATATAAGCTACAATTATTTAAATAGACATTTTCTTACATTTTTTTTGAGAAAATTAAAAATCAAAATACTTTTTATTAAAAATTCTAAGTTTAAAAAGAAATTTATGATATTTTAAATAATATTTTATTATTTAAAAAATTAGAAAGAAAACTCACTATATTTAATTAACATAATTGTTTTAATTTTCTTAAGATGAATTTACTCATCCGTACAAAAATATGGTTTATGTTTTGATTTTTTTACAATTATAATTAATTAGAATGATTTTATTTATGAAATATTTAATAAAACAAAAAATAGTAGAAAATGTTTTAATTTAACAAGAAAAAGACTGTCTCCACAATTTCTATAGAACGTGATATTAACAACAATATTAGCGTCAATGTTGTCGCGGGATTAAGTGTTAATAAGCCGTATTTTAGACAAATAAAAATGCTCCCGCTGTTCTTGCAAAATGGTGAATTTTGATCGAAATTGTGTTGAATTGAAAGGAAGAAGTTCCAAATCAGATCAAATGACACTCAAGTAATTTAATGGTAGACTCCAAAAATTGTCACAGTATAAGAAGGGTTCAAAATTGAAATGAGATGAAAATTCATATAGAAAATTGAAACAAACAATGGCTGAAACCAAGTACAAAAATGAAAATGTCTTACATGCATAAAATGAATAGAACAGTTTGATTAAATACATTTTTGTTAAGAATTTCACACTTAATTTTATTTTGATTATATTTTTGTAATTTTTACAGAATAAGGCCAATAATTACTGACAATACAGTATTATCGAATCTCATTTGAATTTATATAATGCACATTACACATAGTTCACATTTTCCTATTTATAGCAAAAACATCAAAACGCATAAATTATTATGCAACAAAAAATAAATATTATGGACTGATGGTAAGTTAAAAGTTATATTTTTCATTAATAGTTAAACATAAATGACAACGATTTAATTAGAAGAAAGCGCCACTCAAAGATTCGTTTCACGATATATTTCGAAAGTTTTCCTGTCATCATCAGGTAGGATATAATAACTATAGAAATTATAGATTTTTTGAACAAATTATGACAAGTTTTTAATAAAAATATTCCATTCTTTAAAAATTATAAAAATTTTAATTCAAATAATATATTAATTTTTTTAAATTTTAAATCAAATATAAAATTTATATAATATTGAAATTTAATTTAATAATTATTTAATTTAACAACAAAAATCCATACATACAATATACAAAAAATTATTTAAAAACATTCAAAACACAAGTATTCACTGCATTTTGCACATTAGGTTTTTTAAACTTTAATTAATTTGCACAGTGACTTTACCTATTTTACTCTTACAATAAGGGCTTTATTGGAAAATATTGGAAAATGCCTTTTATCTATAATGTACTCGAGGTCGAATACATAGATGACGGGAAGTCTCTCCAATGTATGTGGCATTTCACCCATTGATAAACGTAAACTGATAAACGAAATCAGAACACAATTCAATTGAAGTTTTTGACTTATTAATAAACATATTGCGTACTTTACATGAATTTGACACAATCCTATAATTTAAATTTCTTAACTGCTTCCTTATCTTCTCTTTATAATCCTTAAAATCTTCTGAGTACGGCAATGCTAACCAAAATTTAGGCTTACCATCCTTACTCACACTATTTAATTTATTTAACTCATCAAAATGACCCATACCAACAAAATCACACCCAGATTTTTGAGAAAACTTTTTTTGATTGCAGTAATTTTCTCCTTGTTCCGTGACTTTGATCAATCTTTTCATAATTTTTATAGAATTTAAAAATAACTAACTTTAAATTTAATATTTCAATTATAATTTGCGTTTTTCGATGATTTTCTACAATAATTTTTATAATTTCTTTAATTTCTATAATTTCCAGTTTACGAATATCTAAAACATTTTTAATTGGAATTTTTTAAATAAATTATAATTTACATTGCTCACCTTTGCTTTTCTGTTACTCTTGGGAAAGTGGAATGTAATAAAAAGCTAGCTATATACACGTAATTTCTGCATGTGCTCTTAATCGTTGTCCTTGTTTTAATTGTGTTTATTTGTGCCATACTAGATCTTAATTAATGACTAAAAAGTACCGTAATAAATGCCTTTTGGTGTATATATAATTAGGAAATAGAGTAATTTAAAACCAAAGAATTTTAGTGATATCAATATATAAATTTACTCTTTCTACCTTTCTCGTTTTATTAGATATAATTTATAATGTACAAAGTAATATCTTTTTTTATATTTTAACAAATAACTTAATATTATAATTCGTAATAAAAACTGTAATTTGAAAATGTTTTCAAAATTTCACTCACACAAGACGTCAGAGAACTTAGATATATTGTATAAGATTAATTATGATTTGAAGATAAAAATGAGGATAACAAATTATATTTGTCACAAAAAAGTAATATGAAATGTAAAAAAGACATTTAGAAAATGACGTATGAATTTGAGACAGAGAGTGACAAGATTTATTTGAACTCATAAGTAATTCTATTGGCATGATAAATTAAAGAAAAATAAATATATTTCATTTATTTTAACATAAAGTAAATTATATTTTAAAAATATTATTAGTATTTATTTTAAATCCTGATTTTGGTTTAAAAATTGTCATTTGATAAGTCATATAAATTTAAAATTGATTTAAATAAATATTTGATAATTTATAAAATTTTAATTTTGTTTAAATGTATTTTAGTCTTGTTTAAGTATTCAGTTTAAATTTTTAATTGTTTTTTAAGGTTTTTTTTGAAATAATTTTCCAAAAAACAAATGAAGTTTAATTTTAAGTTTGGTTCAAATCAAATATCACAATTTTTCGAAAGTTGCACTAAGTTAATAAATTAGTTAAAATTAAAATTTAATATAAGTTAACAAAGTCAGTTTTATATGACGCTATTTGCGCCACCCAAGAGGGTGACCACCTTAAAAAGGCTCTACAAGTTGAGAGTTAAACAAATAGTTATAGTTATAAAGCTGCATCGCTAAATGACAATAAATGTATTTATTAATTTAAATTTTTTTTGCTTAATTCTTTGGTTATTAAGTTTTTAAATGAATCACTTGATGTAATAGCCGTCCGTAATTATAGCAGCAACGAAAACATCGACAGGAGAACTGATTCAAAAAGGCTGACTCTGTAAGATGTAAATAAGAATTTTCAAAATGACAGATTTTCCACCATAAGTATTTATACAAAAACCGCGATTCCTTAACCCTTTCGCACCGACTTTCCGCTAATGACACTATGCTAAATTTATATATTGGAACTTGTTAATATTGACCTATGTTAGAAAAAGACATAGTTTCACAGAAATATTTATTCACTACAAAAATCTAAAACGGAACACACAATCGTTATACTATTTATAGTACATTGAATTGCGTAATCTACAAAAGGGAGAATTATTAGTTTAAGTGATACTGTTGACACAGAAGACAAACATACTTACTTAATTTAGTTATACAAGCATTCCCGCATCATTCAATAGATATCAAGGTCTAGTGACCTGGTTATGTAAGTAATTCTTTGGAAATTATTATATCATCTTACCTCCCCCTCCATTTAAAACTTTTGATCCATTCTACATTTCGAATTATTTCTTTGCCTTGCTTATTCTTTAGAACATAGCTTCTGTCATGTCGTTTTCCAGTTATTTCATAAGGCCCTTCATAACGTTCATCCATCTTTCTAGTATTTTCTTTTTTAACCAATACTTGGTCTCCAACTTCAAAATTCCTATAATTTTGTGTAATTAAATTCTTTTCTATGTTTTGTTTATGTTTAATTCCCTCCACGATCTCCCTTCTCCGATTATTAGCATCATTATTTTGTATATTCAAATTCTCTTTTTCCATCCATTGTCTACAAATATTCCGCCCAAATATTATTTCAGAGGGCGAAAATCCGGTTGTCTGCTGTATCGTCGCATTTAACATAAATTCCACATCTGGCAATATTTCTGCCCAATCTTTATGCCGTTTGTCTTTTAACGTAATTGCAATTGCATCCTTTATAGTTCTAAATTGCCTCTCAACTAAACCGTTTGTACTATGATGATATGGGCTTGAATATATTATTGTAATATGATGCGTTTTCAACACTTCCAAAAGGAGTTGAGATTCAAATGTTTTTCCTCTATCGGAGTGAATGATTTTAGGGGCACCAAATTTCAAAATCCAATTTTCTCTTAAAATCTTTGCCGTCGTCTTTTCATCCTGATGAGCAACTGCCGTCAATGATATTTACCTACTGAATTGATCAATTATAGCTAAAATATATTGTTTTTCATGAATTGTTTTCTTAAATGGTCCGCAGAAATCAATAAATATCTCTTTGAAAACTTCATCTGTACTCTGTTTAATCAGCGGTTCTTTTGTTCGTCTTGTCCACGTCTTCCGTTTCTGACACTGTTCACAATTTTCAATCACTCTTCTAACTTCATTTTCACTAATTTTCATTTTCATATTTTTCCGTGCATATTCGTAAATTTTTTTACCCCTGCGTGACATAAGTCTTTATGTATATTAAAAATTACACCTTCATTATTTACTTTTATTTCTTGGTCCATATTTTCTATGGCCAATATTTTAGTTTTATTTTTATCTACCTTGGCGTTTTCATGAACTGTTTGGCACTGACTACATGAAGTACAGTCTTTCCTTGATAGGGCATCTGCGTTAGCATGCAATTCTCCTTTTCTGTATTCTAATTTGATATCTAGCCCACTTAAATAGTTAATCCATGTCTGGAATTGTGCTGTAATTGGCTTTTTTGTATTTATCATAAAGGTTATAGCTTTATGATCGGTTCTTAAAGTAAATCTTTTTCCATATAGATAGTGTTTGAAATGCTGAGTAAAATGATAGATTGCAAGCAATTCCTTTCGCGTAATGCAGTAACCGATTTCGTGCTTATTCATTGTCTTTGATCCATATGCAATAACGTTCTTGTCCATTACTACTCAACTGCGAAAGCACTCCCCCAATCGTATCGAAACTAGCATCTGTATCTAAAATAAAGGTTTTTCGTAAATCCGGAAATCCTAGTACTGGGGTAGACGTTAACGCTTTCTTTAGCGTGTTGAAATTTGTTTCACATTCTTCAGTCCATATAAGTTTATCTTTGTTAGACCCACATAACCTTTCTAATGGTCTTGCATACTTGGCGTAATCTTTAACAAATTTTCGATAATAATTTGTTAAGCCTAGAAAGCTTCTTAAACGTTTAATACATTTTGGTTTTTCATATTCTTGCATTGCTTTTATCTTTTCATAATCTGTCTTAATACCATTTTTATTTATAATGTGTCCCAAAATTTTATTTCTAGTTTGTTAAAACAACATTTTTCTAAGCTTATTTTCAAACCAGCTTCTTGAATCTTTCGAAAAACTCTTTCTAGTCTTTTTTTATGTTCGATTTCATTATCTGCAAATATAAGAATATCGTCTAAATAAACAATTGCTTCTCTCCAATTAAGATCACCCAAAACTTGAGTCATTAATTTTTGAAAAGTTGCTGGGACAGCTGCCAATTCCAAAAGGCATTCGGTTTTAAAACAATATTGACCATCTTTTGTTGAAAATGCAGTCTTTATTTTTGATTCCTCTTCTAATTCCACTTGATAATAAGCATTACCAAGATCAATAGTACTAAATATCTGTGCTCCATTTAGGATATCCATCATCTCTTCAATATTTGATATTGGAATCGAGGTCTCTCCGTAATTGCATTTAGTGCCCGAAAATCCAAACATATTCTAATATCTGATTTATTCTTTTTTAACACACATACCAATGGGCTATTCCACACCGAGTCACATTTTTTTATAATTCCTGCTTCTTCCATGTCTTTTAGCATGTCTTGTATTTTGTGAGCAATATGAATCGGCTGACGTCTAGGATAATTGTCACTGGGCTACCTCTAGTAACTATCTTATGTTTAATTAACTGTGTTTTTCCTACATCCCATTTATTTTTCATGAATATATCCGAAAATTCTTTAAGTAATTTATTAATCGTTGGGTCGATAATTTCTTTCAAATTGTTTTCCTCTAAATTCATTAATTGATTTTTTAATTTTACTTTAGTTACTGCCTGTAATTTAATATCAAAACAATTCATCATTTCTACGCCTGCAATTACGCTCGGGTTAGTCTTATTTGCCACAAAGAATCTTATTACCAATTCTAATCCCGAAATTCTCACTTTTAGTATATTGTTCCTATGATTTT
>CAUHTR010007873.1:82940-109668 GCA_959609185.1 Schmidtea polychroa
TTGGTTTTCAATTCTAAAGATTTGCGTTAAACAGAAAAAAATAAAGGTAGCCCAAAGGTAAAGAAAGTAATAGTTAAATCTTTACCTTAAACTTTATTTATTTGCCATTCAAAATACTAATTAAATCTTACTCTTCAATTTTCTAAAATATTTAATATAAAAGTTTTGTCTATAATTCCGTAATAAAAAATATACAAATCAACTATCCTGTTGGTATAAGATAGAAACTACAAAACTGTTAATATTATTATTATTATTATTATTATTATTATTATTATTATTATTATTATTATTATTATTATTATTATTATTATTATTATTATTATTATTATTATTATTATTATTATTATTATTATTATTATTATTATTATTATTATTATTATTATTATTATTATTATTATTATTATTATTATTATTATTATTATTATTATTATTATTATTATTATTATTATTATTATTATTATTATTATTATTATTATTATTATTATTATTATTATTATTATTATTATTATTATTATTATTATTATTGCTGTTATTGCTATTATTGTTGCTATTGCTATTACTATTGTTATTGTTATTATTATTATTTTTCTAATTACTTTAATTTGGTTAAAATTATTATGGATCTATCTATATTGTCGCTAAAAATGAATTTTATTTTGCTGCTCTTCTTAAATTTTTCTATCCTAAATATAGTTCTCACTTAACTGACAGTTGCATTATGGGCTAATTTTTCCTGTTATAGGTGATCTTATAAATTTTTCACAATTCAATGCTAATAATTTGAACTTGGTGTTGGATTTTGATAATATTTATATTAATTGTTATCTTTAGAGGGAAGTTTATAAGAATTTCTCTAAAATAATTTTATTGAATGACTTTATATTTTCATGAGTGTCCGATATCAAATAAGTTTTTTAAAATGATGCGTGTTTTACTTTCCAAAGAAAATATAGAATTATTTTTAGCTGACTAAATAATTATTTTTCCTAAAAATATTTTCATGGAAATTTCTACCAAATGTCAGCAGGAAAATGCCATCAATCTTTTTTCTTAAATTTGAATTTACCGGATTAAAACTAACAATCAAATAAAAACAATTTTGTTCAATTATGTTATTACAGTCGAATCATTTGATTCTGAATATAATGATTGATGGCAAAATCTCCATTTGTTTTAATCAGATAGTAATTGTGATTGAAAAATAAATTTTGATTTCTTTGCAATTAGGAATAAAAGAAATATAAATTTTAATTAGTATTTGTTTTTCTTGAAGAATTGAATTTGCTTTTAATTCTTGATAATTTATTTTGTAAAAAGTAATTTGTTATTGTTTTTCACATAATAGACTGGCATGAAATTTGCAAAGAATATTTTTAAAACTTTTTAAAAGTTTATTTGAAACTTCCCATTGCAACTCATTTAGGATAAATGTTTCATAACAATATAAATAATAAATTTTATTAACTTCAAAAATTTTATTTATTGCATTTATTATAATTGGTCTCGTACTTTCGAAATGCAATTGTATGTTCTTACAATCAAAATATCAATCCAAAGTCGCAATATATATATATATATATATAAATCTCATTAAATAAATAAATTTTATTTAAGCAAAAACAAATAATATTTGATCGTTAAAATTATTTTGTAATTGAAAAATCGAAAAGGGCTCAGTAATTTACCGAAAATTGCTCGGCAAAAAAATGCTCAGTTAAAAATAATACTATGTTAAAATATTAGCAAAGAGTTTTCTATTTAAATAAAATTGTTTTGATATTTTTTTTCTTTTTTAATTCTCATAAATTAAGACTCGCTTTACTATGCTTGAAGGTTTAATATAATGTGACCAAATCGTTGAGACAATATTGTTATAAATGAATTTATTGAAAATTTTATGGAATTTACAAGATCCTTCTTTCCGAATCACAATTACTTACCATTGAAACATTCCGCAATCCTCGGGATAAATATGTATGTGGTGGATAACAACAACTTCTGTCAATGTAATCGCGTATTTTACAAAAACAAAAATAACATTTTAAATACTTTCGGTTTTTAATAGAAGTGTAATTTACTGTTTACATTTTAATCAGAAAAAAGAAAGCTATAAGATATAAGTTTATTTGTTTAAAAATTTCCAATAAATTTGTGTTATTTTGGTATTCATTTATTTAAATAAATCTTTTTGTTTTATATTTGTAAGGACGGTGTCTGTATTTTTTGTCAATTTTTTCAATTTTCGTAGACATTTTATAACTGTCTACCAACTTTTTAACTAAGCTAACTATTGTAATAAGATATAATTTGATATAAAAATGAAAGATTTATTTATAATATCTGCTGATTGGCCTTGATAGATTTGTTCGGTTTCTTCAACTTCAGCAGCTAATTCTGATGATTCGATTTCTTCATCAACTTTAATGATTTTTTTGGACATGCTTGAATTTGATTTTCGAATTTCGGAAAAGTAAAATGAAGGTGTATATATAAACAAACATATTTTAATTATTTAATATAATATTTAATTTTTAATATTTTAATATCTTTTAAATAATAATAAATTTTGAATGATAATTCTGATTTTGTGACCAGCATAACTACATTCCCAAATTTTATTTGAATTGTGAACCATATTTTATTTACATAGATTACATTTCTTAAATAATGACCAATGAAGGAATTACTATTTTTTCAATAAAGGAATTTCTATTCACTGTAACATAACTAGGAAAATATATAAATACATAAATAATGCCTAAATGATTTTTCATACTTGTTATTGCTAAAATTAAAATTTCGAATATATTCAAAGAAAACCTCGCTCACTAATCTTTCAGAGACGTTAAAAATTACCACAATATTGTTTTCACTTCCAAAGTGTTCTTTTGCTTTCTCTTAATTACAATATAGGCAGAAAATCCAGTTTTACACATGTACATTGGCTAGGAAAGAAAGAGTGCTTATGATGTGCATTTAAACAGACAAAACGTCGTGTTTAGTATACAATGAAATAAATATTTCCTATTTAGTAAGTGACAAATGTTTATTTATTTTTATGCCACTATATTTATGTCAACATACTCTTTTATAAATAAGCATAATTTACCGCTTATAGAAAGGTTTATCATTTAATTTTTTGTATTTTCTTTTAGTATTTTTGATCGAATCTAATTTTTCATAGACACAATCTTAAATTTGATATTTTAATCATGACATTATATACAATTTACTGATATATAAAATTACTAATAGAAAGAATGTATTTTGAGTATATTTTAAAAAATTGCAAAATATGAAAATTAACAAATTTGAATTTAATTTATTTATTATAATTTTCAAATTAAAAAAAATAGCAAAAATTTTGAAATGAAATTTAAAATTACAATCGTGTCGTAAAAGCCCATTAAACTAATAATTTCGTTTTAATTGTGACAATTATTTTTGAAAACATAAATCATTTCCTTTTTTAAATAGACAAAAATTTGTCTAAAATTTAAGACGTTCTTTTAATTATATTAATCGGAAAGTTAAATAGAGAAAGTTTTCAAAACTTAATGAAATATATTACCAATGTTGAAAACCAAAGTAAATTTAAGTTGGGTTTACACAAATTTTGTGAGACAATGATGATCTGAGTTTCTTTTTGTGTATTTATAAATATGGTACAACTGTGATTTTGATGTAGCTCAGTAACATGCGATTTCGAGATCACCCAATAATATCAATTTTTTAGATGACTATGATAAAAGTTAAATAAACTTGATATTAGTTTGTCATTAGAAATTACTTCGAATATAGCATGACAATTTATTTTAACTGTATTTATAATATAATTTTTTTTATTTTAACAATAACAATTAACGATTCTTATTTAACCAGCTTTATCAAATATCAGTTCAAAATTACTCTTTATGAATGTTAATTTGTGAAAAAGAAAATCGTAATTTTATCTAATAAATTTTGAATTCGACATTTTGTCTAAAATCCCAATGGAAAGAATTTTGTTAAAAATCAGACTTTTCTAAACATTATAAGTTTAAATTAAATATCAAATGAAGAATAATTAATGTTATTGCAAATAATTACTCAATAAATAATTATATATAATTTTATAAAAATATTTATATTTTAATAATTTATTTTTCAAATCTTTATAGACGTTAGTTTTACTGTATTTAATTTATTTTTATTTTATTAATAATAACTATGTTATGTTTATAAATTGTTTTTTTGAAAAAATAATAAAATAATAAAAGGTAATTAATTATGTTAATCTTTCTAGTAAGATGCATTATTGACTCTTTTATTGGAATTATTAAACCAAATAAAGTTATTGTTTTTTATTAATATGTATTATTAAGCCAAAATTATCTATTTAATTTTAAAAGTCAATTATGTAATTATCAGTGTAATATAAAAAAATAATTTATTAAAAATAAAATTTTATTTAAAACAAAAAAATTTAGGGTGAGCAAGATATAATTTAAATTATGAATCGTATTTTGTAATTGGTAAGGGTTAAAAGTTTTTAATTTTAAATTTAAAATATATATTATTTTAAATGAAGAAATAAAAAAGTTGCTACTTGATTTTAGCAGTGCTATATTCAGTTGAAATTCTTACCAAATATAAGTGTTAAATTTAGTAGACATTTTAAATATAAATAATCAAAAAACGAAGGCAAGGTTTTTATAAAAAGTCTCCAACTCCAGTTTGTCTGTGTTCAGAACTCGTGTATAATTTTCATGTAATGGGTGTAATGCCACATACATTGGAGAGACTGCCCTTTATCCATGTACTTGAGTTATTGAGCATTACCGAAGGAATGAATTGACCCACATTAGTGATCATTTTAAGAAGTGTACCAGTAAAAAATAAGTATTGCTGATTTTAAGATCTTGTCGAAGAGTTTGAGTAATTACTGTGAATGAATAACGTGCGAGGCGTTAATTAGATCTTTAAATCCTATAATTAATATTCAAAGTACTCAGTCTACAGGGATTTTGAATGTATTTAAATAATTCAACTTGTATATTTTTTGGGATGATGTAGTTGTTTGTAAACTGTTTTATATAAAAACAATTTTTAATTTTTAAATTTAAATTTATTGTTTATATTAATTTCAAAAAAGATTTTTGTTTGAGAATGTTAACAATTTTGTGCATTTTTAAAATTAAAATAATTTTTATATGATTAAAAAAATGTTTTCCAAAATTTTATTAAAATATCTTTTTGATACAGTTTGATTACGATTATTAGTTGTTAGAATTTAGTTGTGATTAATACGATTCTTAGCCTGAAGAAGACTGTTGAACGGTGGAAGTATATATCAATGTTATATTTTAATATACTTAGTTGGTGATTTTCTATTTTAAAGTCAATTCTTTTATGGTTAAATATTTTAATGAAATTATTATTTTTTCTGTAAACTTTTCAAATACAAATTCAATTAAATATACTGGAAAAATTATTTACATTAAAAATTATTTTAGGATAATCCTACTATCAAAAGCTTAAGATTACATATCAGATTAATTTTTTCACATTCAAAATTAAAAAACCATGAGATTATGAATAAATTTAAATTAATCTATTGAAATTTATATTCTTAATCAGATAAATAGCTCAAACAATTTTTTGTTTAAATCAATGTTCTTTTAAAGAAAAAATGAATTTACAGATGTTTTTTTTAAATGACAATAAATCCCGCTATGAAATTTATTAAAAGCATAATTCATTGATTATTTTAACTAATACTGAAAATTTCCTCTTGGAATAATGAATTTATATTTTATATGGTTTTTTTTTGTTTTATAAACTTTTAATTTCCCTTATAATTGAAATATATAAACTATTACATGCTCAACAATTTACTGATTAATAATATTTTTAGACTTTAATGTGACGATTTTAATTTATTAGTAAATTCTCATGATAATTATAAAAGTTTTAATTGGACATTTTATTGATAATAATGTTTTATTATTTACGAAGTTGAATTTATTTAACTGAAATTATAGTCTGAGTCTATCGTCTAGAATATGAGTAATTATTCTTTGAAAAATAGTATTGTTTTGAATTATTGTATATATAATTATTATTATTAATATATTTTTATTATTATTATTTTTTTTTTATTATGAATATTATTATTATTAATATTAATATAATTAGTATTTTTAACATTATTAATATTACAATTATTTAAACAACTAGACAAACTTGAAAATTCAGAAAATCCATCAAGAGCGCTGGTTTCTGGATCTAACCAATGAATGCAGGAATAATCATTGAGCCGATTTGAACAATAAGACATCATATCTTTTTCAAAACAACCCTCTTGGATAAATTCAAACAAACTCATATTTGTGTTTGTTAAAAATATTTTTCTTTCTGAATCTTTCATTACTGTCATTCCACCGGACTTGCTTCGAGAAGCTCCACGACCCATGATTAATGAATTTTTGTAATTTTTGTTGAAAATTAATTTTCAAAATCGATTGGGAAAATTTCTCGAGATTGATTACGATTGAATTTAATTGGTCAATTCTATTAGTGGCATGACAGAATGGCACCAAATAGTTCAATATTTTTGGTGAGAGCAGAAATCAATGATGATCTGTGATTGTATGTAAACATTGGCACATTTATTGCATTTCACTTGATAAATTGATTTTAGGTTGAAAAAACTTTTCCATGACTGGGATTTTATAAATTGAATAATGGAATGGAATGATGTGACTCTTGTCAAATCAAAATGGAGTTTTAGAGATTTTTTATAATGCCACCCAAAGCAGTTTAGTAATCATTTTAAATCAGATATTCTAGCGCATTTTAAAGATCTGAAATTTATGGTTATAAAACTGATTTATGAGTTGTTTTGCTGCCTTTAGAATGAGATAAATAAATTAAAATGTTAGTCTCAGATTTATTTTCTTACGGAGTTTTTTTCAAAATAATAATGAAAATAAATTACAGAAAAATAAAATAATGATTTATAATGATAAACTCTAAAGTAGATATTTTTTATTGTTTGTATTTTAACTATTTTTATAATTTGTGTAATTATTTCAAGTTTTTAAAAAAATCATTTGAAAAATATTCTTGATATATTCAGTTTTATTTCCCTAAATTAAGATGCAAATATTTTCTACTTGGATTGTAGCTTGACGAAAATACATAATACAACATATTTTTTAGAAAACGAATACCGTAAACATATATTATTTTTAACATAAGCTACAATTAAACTGTGAAAATATTGGACAAAATAGCACCTAACAAATGTCACAGAAAAATATAAATAAATATTACTTAGGGATTTTATTTATGTAATTATTATGCGCTTACCTTTTCGAATATGGAAAAATATTAAAACTATAATTAAATGTCAGTTATTTAATAAAGTTTCGATAACATGTGATATACTAATATTAGCGGTTGATAATTTCACTGTGCAAAAATTGTGAAAAACTACTGAGAATCTTATGATAAAAGTGTAACAACGTTTAATGCTTTTTCTGTTCAATTTTTACTGTTCATGGGTTTTCCAGTGATTTCAGAGAGCATATATAACCCATTAAGCACGGAAGGGTTAATGTTATTAAAGTAAATATTTTAATATAACACTATCACCACATTGTTAAAAATTGGGCAATTTCAAGAATAAACAACAATAAATGCATTTTAACAACTTTAAATACATTTTATCCAGTAAACAAATACTAATATTTTATTTGCTAATAGATTTGGTGGAAAGTAAAAAAAATTATAAATAAATTTAAATTATAAAAATTGTTAAAATACAAGCAATAAAAAATAATGGATTTTAGAAATAATAAATTATAAATGATTATGCATAATATTTTGTAATATTTTATTTTTTGAAATTTTCTAATGCTTAAATAAAAAATAAAATAAAATGTTTTTAAATCTATGTCTAAGTGAGTCATTTTTGTAGTTGACAGACAACTTATTATAAATATAAATTTTATGAATTATATGTATATAAATATAAAGCGACTGTCAGTGAAATTTGATTCTGGTGACAGTTTGGACTTTAAATTTAATTTAAAAAAATGTTATTAAAATGTTATTTATAATTAAGCATTAATTAATTTTAATTTTATGACTTGCCTTAGAAAACTCGAAAGAAATGTAAAAAAATTTCTAATTCATTAAAATTTAATTATCAATAACAATGATAAACCATTTATTTTCAATCACCATGAGATTCTTATTGTAATTAACTTTTAGAATTAAATTGAAATTTTTCAATTATTTAATTCTCATAAAGTATTCAGTTATATTGGGGGATATTTTGGGAAATAATTTCAAAATTGGATTTAAAAAATTTCAGGAACGTTGGCAAACCACTATAAATAATAATGGAAATTACATAATTGATAAACATTTATTCTAATAGAATAGATGTTTAAAAAATTGTTAAATAATAATTGATTACTTTCCGTATAGATTTTTATAGAAAGATTATTAGCTTATTTCAACTTTATGAAATGTAATTTTTTACTCATATTAAAAAAATACTTTATATAAAGTAAAAATACTGTGCAAAAAACTATTGTAAATTGGGTCACTTTATATAAAACTAGCTTTACATTTGTTTTGATTAGTGAAGTAAAATGAATAATTTTAACAAATAATAACTTTTTAACATAATTTTTAAGAAAATTAGCATCCAAAATGATGTTATGTTATCATTTTTATTATTAAACCCCATTAATTTATTGTTAATTGAAATTATTCTGTCAATTACCATTTTTATGCATTCTTCAAAAAATCCAATTAAATATTTTATTGAGCAATTTATTTTGAAAGTAGAACAAGTCAACATTTTGTTTAAATGAGGTATTTAAAAATTTGAATTTCAATATATTTTAATATATTAATAAACTCTACCTGCTAACTTTTGTGTGTTTTGTAGTTATAGATAATGCAGATTTATTATTCAATTATGTTATTTAAAAATAAAATGTTTAATATAACCAAATGGACTTGTCACACTTTAAAAATAAAAGGCTCAATTAATATTTTAAATTTAATAACTACGATTAACGTGCCTATTAGACTTAATGGTCTTTTCATTATTGTTTCATTATGATTTCTTAATTAAAGAAAATGGCTCTCGATATAATTGCGATGCTATTAAAAATAAAAGTAAAGTTTTATTCTTTTAAATCAAACTTATCTTTAAATAAAATTATATTTATGAAGACAAGTTATGTTAATTAACTGCAACTCAAAATTCACATAAATATTAATAATTATCCAACACGTCAAAATATTCATAAATTAGAGTCAAGAATTTCAATTTCTCCTTTTCAATTTATTGCAGTTAAGTAATATGAATATTATGTTGTCAATTTCACTATTAGTATGAGATAAAATTAATTCAAATATTTTTAATTAACCCAATTTATAATAAATAAATTTATAAATATTAGTAAAATATTTATTTTTATTATTATTATTATTATTATTATTATTATTATTATTATTATTATTATTATTATTATTATTATTATTATTATTATTATTATTATTATTATTATTATTATTATTATTATTATTATTATTATTATTATTATTATTATTATTATTATTATTATTATTATTATTATTATTATTATTATTATTATAAAGTGATGATTTCTTGGTAGCAGCATTTATTATTGAAAAAAATAAAGTGATAATTTAAGCATTTTGCTTCAAATAATGTATTTATTGAAAATATTTTCAACTATGAGATAGTCCTTGTCAATCTCCTCTGACAAGGACTATCTTATAGTCGAAACTTTTTCATTAAATACATTACTTGCAGCAAAAGGCTTAAATTATCACTTTATTGTATTATTATTATTATTATTATTATTATTATTATTATTATTATTATTATTATTATTATTATTATTATTATTTCGCCCCTAACCTCAAAAAGATGATAACCCTACTACTAACTAATTCTTGAAAAATTCTGTAAAAATAATTCTTGGAAAAAAGAAATAATAAGTAAAAATAAGTAATAAATAAAAAGAAATAATTCTCATCGCCAGAAAAGTCTCAGGAAATATTCTCGGAAAAATTCTCCTGAAAATAATTCTCGGGGAAATATTCGAGGAAATAAAATTCTTGGTATAAAAATGTTTTTATGTGAAGAAAATATTTCAAAATCACACAAAGCGAAACATGAAAGTGGTGGGGATTTACAACAAACGAGTTCTAAATTACCAGAATTTTCATAGGCTAATTATGAAGGAAAGATAATTATTTGTTTTATAAAATTTCTTTAAAAATATTTACTAAATGTAATATTGAAAAATCAAACGAATCTTTTAAAATTATTAAAAGAAAAGAAAAATATTATTTTCTTGGTATGTGTAAAAAAATGAAAGTTTAGAAAATAAGTAGAGAACAAAAATAGAAAGAGCAGCGTTTATTTGGAATTAGAAGTTTGAAAACTGTTTTATCAAGAAAAGTTTGCACAAAATGTAATAGTGAAAAAACAATAAGCGAATTTAGAATTAGATTAAAGAGAGTGTATAGAATGTGAACAAAATTATGATAGGGAAATTCATGATCCTAGATATTATCCATGTCGCAAAGTGAAAATATTACAATATTAGAAAGATTATTAACAAAAGAATAAAGAAAAAATTAATAAGAAGGCTAAAAAACTATATACTGAAAATCCAAAAGTTAAATTAATTAATCATTTATAATATAATATAGTTTTATATAAAGTGACCCAATTTACAATAGTTTTTTGTACAGTATTTATACTTTATATAAAGTATTTTTTTAATATGAGTAAAAAATTACATTTCATAAAGTTGAAATAAGCTAATAATCTTTCCATAAAAATCTATACGGAAAGTAATCAATTATTATTTAACAATTTTTTAAACATCTATTCTATTAGAATAAATGTTTATCAATTATGTAATTTCCATTATTATTTATAGTGGTTTGCCAACGTTCCTGAAATTTTTTAAATCCAATTTTGAAATTATTTCCCAAAATATCCCCCAATATAACTGAATACTTTATGAGAATTAAATAATTGAAAAATGCATATAAATTTTATATGGAAGTATTAGAAGAGCGTTAAAACAGAAAAAAAGTCAACAATTAATAAAATATTTAGGATGTTAGGATAGATAATTTTTATTTATGGATTAAATTTCAATTTTATGATGAAATGAATTGGGAAAATCAAGATGTATTTAGCACATAGATCACACATTACCAATTTCTAGTTTTAATTTTAATGATGAAGAAATAAAAAAATATTGATAAAGTTCATAGAACGATAAAAAAAACTCAAATAAAAGCATGTAATAATTAATCCAAGAAACTACACATGAAAATAATAATGCTAATACTGATTTGATTGAAAAATAAATATTTTATGTAGGAAACAGAGTCAGAATATTTAAATGGAAAAAGAAATTTGAAAAAAAAATTACATTCATGGTCAAAAGAAATATTTATCATTAAGAAAATATACAACACAAAACCATTTACTTATGAACTATATGATTGGAATGATGAAGAAATATTAGGTAGATTTTATCAACGAGAATTACAAAAAACTATTTTTAATTTCTCGAAACCCTTCTCCTGCAAAACTTACAGACTTTTCAGGTTAAGCATTTAAGAAAATCAAACCTTGGATCTTGAAAGGCCTTCAACAAGTCTTCAGTTAAACTAGAAACCTTAAACTTTTCTTTCTTCATATTTTTAAATTCTTATTCGATTATCATTTTTCACGATTAAAATTGACAAAAGATGTAAAATAAATTAATAAAATATGATAAACGAAAAACAATAAGTTATAATGATAGAAAAGCATACATTTCAAAAGAAAAAATCAAAGAATTGAAGGGGAATCCTACCTTTAGCAGCTTTATTACCATACATTTTGGGTGGAATAACAGCATCTGCGGGAGCAACTGCAAGAATAACCAATGCTGTTAAAAATGTTAAAGTATCACGATTAGTTGATGAACCTCGAAATAGAATTCTAGCAGCAACAAATTTAAAGAATCTCAAACACCTGACTGTTTAAAAAAAAATTGTTTAAAAATTACAAAAATTATGAAAATACAAAAAGCGTATTCATTACAAACTTATTGTTTAACATTTATTCTTTAAAAATTAAAAAATATATTTATAAGTATTTATAAATATAATATTTATAATTATATTTTTAGTTAAACATTTGTCTCTATTAAAAAATCGTTAATTGGCATAAAGTTATGGATAATTCAAAATTTCATTCTTTTATTCATTTTAATGTTCAATTAAATATTCTCTACTGCTTTTGAACAAATAATCTCCTTAATACCATGATGAGAAAATTTAGTAATCTTGAAGTAAAATAGCAAAAATGTTATTATTATTATTATTATTATTATTATTATTATTATTTTTATTATTATTATTATTATTAAATTTTAATTTCTTTGTAGCAGCATTAATTCAAGGTTAAAAAGGTTAACAAGGAATTTTTTTCATAATCAAGGATTATTTCATTTTATTCAATATATAATTTGCAGCAAAGACTTATCTTATCATTTACTTGTTTAATATTATTATTATTATTATTATTATTATTATTATTATTATTATTATTATTATTATTATTATTATTATTATTATTATTATTATTATTATTATTATTATTATTATTATTATTATTATTATTATTATTATTATTATTATTATTATTATTATTATTATTATTATTATTAAATAATATTATAAATTAGAATGATTTTAAGTAGGTTTTGGTATATTTATGAATTTTTTATCAGCATCTGATGAAATAAACAGATTCTTAATTTTTAAATTTATTTGTATAGGTGGCAGATGAAGGGAAATGTTGATTTTAAAAACAAAATGATGAAAATAATGAAATTTTACCGATTATAATAATAATTTTTTTAAATTCATTATTATATATTTTTTCAATTAACAAGCGTCTCAAAAAAATGGTTTACAAATCGAATAAATAAAAGTTTTCTACCAAGCGTAACTTGGTAAAGAAATAAGAGTAGAGTCTAGCTGGCCCAGAAACAAAAGAACAAATGTCATTCAAATAATTATAATTTTAAATTAAGGAATATTTTCATCTATTTTAATAACGGAATTTAATTTGAGTTTTTTAATTTTAATTGAATGCAAAATTTTCTCTAATTTCTTTTTTTAAAGAATGTTATATTTTTAATACATTCGCTTTTAAAGATTCTAGAAAAACATCAATGAAATTCTAAATAAAAAAATCTAATTTAATGTATAGTAATACATGGAAATTTTATTAACAATACCCTATTATATTTTTTTAAATGTATTTAAACATGTTTTTATAAGCAATTAGTGAAAAAAATAATTTTTCAAACAACTTCAATTCCAATATATCATATTTTACAAAATATTGTTTTCTCTGTATTTTGTTTTAATTATTTTACCTATTTCTAAGGACCCTAATAATTATAATAATTAATAAGTTTCTATTTGCTGAATTTTTGTCAAAATTTTTACTTTCTAATGTATTAGATTACTTTCTGATAATAAACTTTAATATAAAAGTTTCTTCTTAAAATACTGGTTAACGCAAAAATGCGTTGAATTTAAATTTTGTAGGTTTCATTTATTAATTTTATTAGTAGTAATATAGTAAGTTTTTGGCACATTGAGACCCCAATATGTCTCACTATAAAAATAAAAATAAGTAGTTTGAATATTTGTCTTTCCTTTTAAAAAGAGATGTCTTATTAACATTTGTTTTATTACATGAGTTCTAGATTTTTCACTTTTATGAAAAGAAATTTAGGTTTACCTGACAAATTTATTTGAAATCTTAAATTTTCCTAGAATCTTTATCCTTAATTATCCTTAATTATCCTTAATTATACATTTGGAGGTTAATGTTACTTCGATTAAATAAATTTTGTATAATTTAAGTAAGTATGCTTCATTGCCTTTAATTAATTTAATCTGTTTTATTTTTTTTTATTTGGATAAACATTTATTACTGATTATAGAAATTTAATTGTAGGAAATTATCATTTAAAATATTCAATCAAAATTGAAATCGTGCTATAAATGATTAAATGAAGCTGAGGACTTATTTTGAAGTACTACTTTACCGTGTAGTCATTTTAATTTATGACAATACTAAACAAAATAAAGAGTTTTTATTATTTTAAATACAGTTTTTATTAACACTAATTAGATACTTGTAAAATCTTTTTAGTCATTTGTTAAAAACTTTTACAGTAAAATGATTAATATTATATCTAGAACTGGAAAATATATTTATGTTTGAATTCACAATTTTATTAATTACAACTTATATTCTCTTTTTAAAAAATTAATCAATTGGGCAATAAAAAATACCAGAAAAAAAATTATCCAAAATGTGACTTTTGACATTTGTTCTGAAAATAATTCATATAAACAATTTCATATCAGAAAAAAAGACAACATATTTTGACAGTATAGTGAATCTTCTAACGATGCTAATCATTGCAAAACGTTCTTAATCATCAAGAATTAAATTTCATTTTCCTAAATATGTCCCAATTACCCAATTTTGCCCAAATAAAGTTATGTGTGTGTGTGTGTGTGTTAAAGTTTCCAACTAATGACCATTTTCATCAGAACTCATCTAACAATGGTGGTAAGTCATTTTTGACTGACTTACAACGAATACTTCAAAATCGTATAAAGAATCTTTTCTTTTCAAGTCAATTGAACTCAATTGTAGGATGTGCATTTTGGCACTCGACATGATAACTTTCTTTTAAATATTGTTGTTAATAAGTAGCATATTTGTGTTTTATAAATTAAAATAATAATTTTTTTTATCTTTTGTATTTATAAGTTCAAGTGATTTTTTCTCTGATAAAAAAATATTCGTAAGATCATTTGTATTTTTTGCAATCGAACCAGTAATGATAGTTTTACAATATTACAATTAAAATAAATTAATTTTTAAATATCATCTAAATAATATAAATATTTATAAAATAAATTTTAATGAAATACCTTGAATTTCAAGTGGCTTTTAATAATTTATTTTACTTTCAAAAAAGTAAATAAATTAAGAACTTATGTAATAAAATATTAATTAATCGTTTTGACAATTATTTATTTTGAAATAATTTTAACTTTAATATTAAATTTTTATAAATGGATTTTAAGAAAATTGCATTCAAATTTTTATTATTTAAATATTTTAATTTTATTGATTAATTTTTTGAGTAATTCTTGTTTACTAAAAGTAAATAAATCTCTAAATATTTACAACGCTCGATCAACACTATCAAATTATCGAATGAATCATATAAAATGTGAGGTCATTTTGTTATTGTTCATATCATTTGTTGTGAAATTGATTGGAGCATTTCCCTCTTACGGTATGCGTCCAATCACTTGTTTAGATTTTTAATTTTTGAAGGGTGGTTTTGTGTGGAATTGTTTGTATGCTTTTATTTGCTATTTTTATATTGTTTTGGTTATTGTTAAAATTTATATTGGAATTAGGTCGATTTTAAGGCATTAGTTTTATTTTTAAAGATTAAATCAGTATTGTATATTTGAAAAATGGAATTATTCTTTTTTAATCAAATGATATGTGGTTTAATTTGTTAATTTCTTATTTTACGAATACAAATATTCAAATTTATGAAATCATTTCAGTGGTGTGGTCAACAACAATTTTGAATTTAACACATTACATTAAGAAATCAAACATTATTTGTATAATGTCAAATAATGTTTAATAAATATTTTTGTGACACATTTTAAATAGTGTTATTGTCCAAATAATATCACTCAATGCAAAACATTCACTAACAATAATTTTAAATGATATAAATTATTTTAATTTGAATTAATTAATTCAAGCTTACATCTTCTTGAAATTATTCTATTTTTAGAAATTTGTAACAAGTGTGAAACCTTTTTTAAATATGTGAAACTATTAATATAGTGTCACTGACAATAATTTTATCAAATATTTATATCATTATTTTTTGCGAAAAAGACAAAGAAGTTTAAACATTAAAAATTTTAAATTTTAAATGAATATTTATCCGAAAACCAATGAACAACTCGCGATTCTATTAATTTTATATAAACAAATAGAATATGTATGATTAATGTTATTAAATGAAAATTATGTGCAGTGAATATAGAAATATTATTAACCTTTTGTAGAAAATATTTTCTGAAGTTCCATCAATTTATCTATCAACCTAAATTTTTAAAAGATAAGAAACATGTTCATTATTTTTTAATAATTTGCTAATAAACTGATTTGACTAAAACGTACTTTTTCTAAATTAATTTAAACTTAATAACACTAAAAGAAGCCAATGTCAGAATGTTGTGTTAAATTAAAAAAATAAATATTGATTTATAATTGAAATGAAAATAATTTAAATTCCAAAAAGAAAAAAGCGGATCAAAGTCAACAAAAAAAATAATGGTTATACTGTTTGAAAATTTTAATTTAATTTATAAAAAATCACTAGCGACCCAGGTTGGCAGCCTTGATTTGGATTGTATGCTTTAACTGATTTTTTTGATTTTATAGTATAACTGTAAATTAAAAAGAAATATTATAGAAAATTATTTTATTTATTATTAAAAAGCTTGAAGACATCGATATATTTACTGATTCATAATCCTCGAGCTTTTTAATAATAAATACAATGTAATAGAAATCAGTTGTGATATTTGAAAAAAAAAGTTTTTTTAATAAAATTATTTTGTTTAAATTATGATGAATTTAAAATTTTAAAACAAATTTTTATAATTTTAGTAACTGACTAACTTGAAGATATGGAAAGACTGTCACTAGAACTGGTTTCTGGATCTAACCAATGAATGCAGGAATAATCATTGAGCCGATTTGAACAATAAGCCATCAAATCTTTTTCAAAACAACCCTCTTGGATAAATTCGAACAAACTCAAATTGGTATTTGTTAAAAATATTTTTCTTTCTGAATCTTTCATTACTGTCATTCCACCGGACTTGCTCCGAGAAGCTCCACGACCCATGATTAATGAACTTTCTAATGTCGCTTCAAAATTAGATTTTAAAATCGATTGGGGAAAATTTCCAGAATATATACGACTGAATTTAATTGGTCAATTCTGTTAGTTGCATGACAGAATGGCACCAAATAGTAAAGTATTTTCGGTTAGAGTAGAAATAAATGTTGATCTGAAAGTGTACGTTACCATTGGTACTTTAAATGAAGAAATGAATTTTACTTCATTACTATTTGTTCGTTTATTTATTATTGAATTTTTCGTTTAAACTTTAATGAAGAATAGTAAAAATAACAATAGACTTTTATTCGAATATTTCACATAATAATTTATTTATTATTTTTAAATAAAAATATATAAAGAGAAATGTTATTTATTGAATTTTGAATAATTTGAACAGATTTATTAAAGAAAAATAAATTTTAATTTTATTATCATTTGTAATTTTAAATTAAATTTGTGAAAATTGATTTAATTTTTTTGTGCTCTTTTATTGCAATAAATTCGTAGAAAGTCTGAAAAGCATAAAGCCAGCGATAAAAAAGGACTTATTTTGAGAAATGAAAATTAGTAAAATAATTAATTAAATCGATTTATTTTAAATATTTGACCGAATCAAATATTAACATAAATTATAAAATTTTATTACTATTTCGTCAAATTTTTCGTCATGACAAACGGGACGATCTATGGGAACATAGAAAAGAAAACGGAAGTAAAAAGAAATTAAAAATGAGAAAGATAAAGGAAATAAAAGAAATCAAACATGAAAATAAAAGCCAAGGTCAGTACTAATTAATTAGTACAAAATGGAAAAGGAATTTTGAAATCAAGGAAAAAGGGAAACAACAATATTATTATCTCGACAGCCTGCCAGTGATGACGTAATTGCTGGAAGAAGGCGGTCAAACAAAAAGGGGGAAAAGGAAAAATATCTCGACATCTGTCAGAGATAAGGCTGACATAGGGGAACGCAGAAGAAAATGGAAATAGAAAAACAAAATCTGTCGCCAGTGCCATAAACAAAACAACTATATAAAGGAAAACTGGTGGACGAGAAATCAGAACAAATTTAGAACAGATTTAGAACAAAATTAGAACGAAAAGTAAAACGAAAACAGAACGAAATCGAGAACAAAAAGAAAAGAAATTAGAGACAAAAGAGTTAAAAAGGAGAATCAAAACAGAGTGAAAAGAGAAGTGACAAGAATCTTTTATAAAATTGAATATAAAGTAAAAGTGGAGTAAATAAATTGTGTGGTCAAAGGAAATAGAACAATCGATCAACGTATCCTGTAATTGAGTAGTTGACGGCTAGTGATTATTGTTGTGGTTACAGAAAGGGCTATTCTTCACGTAGAGTCGAAATAAGCTCTGTGTGATAAATTGGTTTATAGTTAATTGGTTGTAATTGAATTTTGTACTATTCCGTGTGGATATTAATAAAGCTTATTGTGTTTGAGAGTGTTGAATTGTTAATTGATAAACACGCTTTGGACCGAGAGTAAAAGTTTGAATTTACAAATATTGTCACCAACTCAATAACCCAACATATTTTGGTGAGCCCGACGTGATCAAAAGTTGGTGAAAAGATTGTTGAAAGGAAAATTGTGAAAAATAAAGTGTGGCTCGTTAATCAGTTGAGGCGGTTAAACAAGCAGACGGAGTAAGAGCGTTGGTGCGCCGTTGATGACGAATGAAATCGCCATAGTTCCGTCCGGACTACTTAAGGAACCTCCAAATGCAGATTGAAGTGCTGGAAAAATCGAGGATCGAAGACCGAGGTGTGATCAGGGACCTGAAGACCACCATTCGTGAGCAAGCTCATTTCGAACTAGTATATATGTGAATGTGGGCGTTGGAAATGCTATGTTTATTAGAAAGTGCTATGTTTATTACTGTACGATAAAATATGTGGAACTTTTCTGTCTGTTCTGGGTTTTAAATACTTCGCAAGATTAACTTTGAAAGAATTTATCTAGTATAATTTTTAGGCGAATAATATTAATTTTGCACTGATATTTATATAGGTTTTTGGACAGTTGTTCTTGTAGAAAAATAATTATATTATTTTTTTCGAGTACTATGCTTTATCAAGAAAAGAATTAAGTGTTTTATATTAACTATTATTTTATTTTAATATTTCTAAGTGAGTTTTATTATTTATTAGTATTTCAAAAATGTTATTTTAATTATAATTGATTTAAAATTTTTTAATTGCACAGTTGTTTCTTGATTATTTACAGATATTTCAATTAATTTTTCTTAAAAATACGCAAAATTTATTTAGCAATTATTTAATTATGCTTATTAATTTACCCCTTTTCCCAATTTATGTAATTGATATTTTATGTAACATTAAATTAAAATAACGACACAATTATAAATAACAAATAGATTTTTACAGAATAACAATATAATATAGAAAACAATAAAATTCCAAGTTACAACTAAATGTCATTAAAAATAGAGTACCAATAAATCACAAGTCATTATTCCGCAATTGTTAGATTCTGTTGAAGTCTCACTATTTGAGATTCTCAACTTACTGGTTCTTATATCAATATATATATATATATATATATAACTTATCAGAAAATAACAAAGTCGGGTTATAAATTTTTATTATATATAAAAGAATATATTCACCTAAAATTCCAAAAATGATTTACCAAATAGTGCGTGTGTATATTTTGTGTTATTTGACAGTGGGGGCTTGTTGTGTTATTTATGAACAAATTATGTGATGTATTTCGACAAAAATTCTTATGAATTTTCTACTGTCGTGCTTTAAAAAACTTTCGAAGGATTTCCTTCCAAAGTTTACTGGTCAAGATACGACTTAATTTTAAGGGCGATTGCACTAATTTTGTGAGCGCTATTTATATAAAATTTTGGGCTACTATTTGTATTGTTTATTTATTTTTTGGTCATTAAAAAATATATATTATTTTCTAACAATAAAAGATTTAGAGGGTTTTGTTTTTTTTTTAATTTTCTAAAAGAAAAATTATATTTACCAATCGAGAATTTTATTTGTTTTATTAAAAGCCTTTTTTTCTTGTCACAAATAATATTTTAAATCAATTGTTTATTTAAAAATCCATTATTTAAAATCCATTTGTTTGTTTTTTTTTATTTTATTTAATTGTTATTTTCAAAGTAATTCTCTTTGTTATTATAAGAAGTTATTTTGTTTTTTTTAATGTTATTAATTAAAAATTATTCCCGTCCTTAAATTATGTAATTAAGATTTTATGTGTACGAAATTAAATGATAAGTCGTAAAAATTAAAGATGAACAATTATTTACACCATAAATCCATAAAATAAATAAAAAATAATTAAGTCACATGTTTGATCACAAATTGTCAAAAATTGAATCGTCACACTACCACCCCATATGAATGGAATAATACATTTTCGTCACAGCCAATTAAAATTGAATTGTCCTGATATAGTAAAATCACAAAAGACTAAAAGTCACATAGATTGTCCAAAGATAATATATAAATCACAAATTGTCTAATTTGAATTATTGATTGAATTGAGAGTTGTAATGTTCCAGAATTAAACTGTCAATGTGGATTAAGTCTGATTTGAATTATCGAGTTCATCTGAATTGTTTGATCAATTTGTTTCATTGAATCTACTGATTGGCTTTTTCGCTATACACATTCACCCTGAACTTGTTTGGCCCAGTCCTATAGTCACTTGTTAGGACAAATGTATTAATGGGCCTGCCCCTGTCATCTAACAATTGGGTCTTGTTGAATTGTTGAATTGTGGATTTAGAAATTTTTTTCTGCTATTGACACTCTTTCTCGTCCACATTTACTCTATATTTGTTTTGCCCTGTCCTGTAACTTATTCAAACAAATGTGGTGATGGACCTCGTGTTTTCGACTTAAAATATTATTCGTTTAAATAAAATTTATGATACAGAAATCGGAGATAATAATCGATGACACAAAGTCAGGTCAAGTGATCACGATGATGATGGGAACAATCAGAAATACCGTTCACATTTTGCTGATGACCGCCACTAAATTAAGCGTTAAAATCAATAGTTAGGCACATATTGATTTGAATTGGAAATTTTACTTTTATTTTCTACCTCTCTTCTGCGATTTTGGCTCGATATGTATTAGTGGTCCGTCCTGTTCTCATTAATTTTTGATTAAATTTGTTTAACTTTTTTGTTTTTACATATTTTATGTTACTTTGTAATACTTGGTGTTAATGTAGTATTATAATTCAAACTCGGTGTCTGTGGATATGTGTGTATTATCATCTTAATAAAACGAATCATTGTTGTCTTTAATTTTGATCCAACAATAGTATATTAATTTCGTATTTTGGGTCAAATAGAATGAGTATAATGAGAAATTAGTCATGGAAAGTTATTAACGCGTCAATGAGAATTTTATTTAAGTTCAGAGTATTTGAAAATTAAAGTTTACTTGATATTTGAAAATTATATTGTCTTCGTAAATTTAAGTTAACTTTAATGTGTCATTAATATTGTGCATATTATATACAATTATATGTAGTTGTTTTAATAATAATAATATTTGAAAGATTTTTTATTAAAATTAAAATGAAATTGCTATACAAAATCTTGTAAATGAATATTATTTATACAATAAAATTTATTGATTGATTGATATTTTTTTAATTAAGTTTTAGGTCTATTGTGAATTATTTTTTATTGTGATTTATAATTTTGTGTAGAAGTATTCAAATTTAATTAATTCAATATGAATGTTGAAATTCAGTTCTAGTTTTTTTAGTTTGCTGCTATTGAAAATGATAAAAATATTTTTATCCAATGGATTGCTACTGAATAAAATCGGTGAATTCTGCATTATAGGTTACAAAAATGAGCATTCTCAATGTTTTGTTACATCAGTTATTTCAAAAGACAGTTGTGACCATAGAAGTTGTTTAGGCATTACCATGGATATTTTAGATAATTCTAAGTTATGTATAAATGGCCATAGAAATTCTATTTTTCCATCTGGTGATAACACTGAACAAATGCATTTATTACCTATATTAATATTAGTTTATGATGAATTGGAAATTGTATCTATTATTCCATATTGTACAATGATTGATATGCGAGAATTCGGAGTTGATGTTATGTTTTTATTTCGCTCTCTATCTAGAAATAATTACTTATCATTTCCTACTGAAGATATCAAATCAAATGAAGATATAAATGAATCGTAAGTTTTTTAATATTGTTTAACATGTTAAGGATTATCTAAATTAAAAGTATTATTTATTGTTTTCAGTGTCAGTAAATCGACTAAATTATTATCCAAAGTTGTTCGAAGCAGCTATCTATATCGCATTTCTAAATTGCAATTCGATTTATTTAGTAAAGGCTATTCTGCTGGGAAATTTTTCTCTTTGGGTTTTCAAATTATTATGTCTATTCTATTAGTTTATTTGTTAAAAAATGTCTTTCAATTATATGGTGATTTACAATTCTATCATGAAAATTTGAAAATAATGATATATGTATTAATATTATATTTTCATTTCTTAAAATTTTATCTAATTAGATGCTCGTAAAATTTTTGCAGGACCTTCTGATTTGGCTAATGGGTGTTCCAGTAGGATTCAAGCTGAATCGGCCACTTTCTCGGGTCATGGGTCAATTTTATATGTTTCATGTGACGATATGGGAAAATTATATGATGTCTTTGATTTATCCTTTCATTCCATTTCTGACTGGATTGATTCCTTTTTTTGTTCCTTTTGGGATTTGTTTTTTTCTCTGTTTATTTCTTGATATTTTATCCCTTTTCAGCTTGCACATTCTGTGTTTCTATGTTTACGCATGCAAGTAAGTAGGAATTTTTTACCAACAGAAGAGATACTAAGCATACGTATAATAATTATCATTCATCATTTCAATTAATGTATCAATTTTTTGGTGTTTGTTAAGTGCTTTATTAACCAATATATGCGAAATCAAAACTGGTATTTATGTATGAGAGGATCTCTCAAACTGCGGTCCTCGGAGACCTTGAAATTTAATTACTTTCTCAACTAAGTAATTTCGTTGAAAAGTAATGAAAAGATTATGGATCGTGGTTTAAAAACGAATGCTTTAGGATAAAAAAAAACGAGTGTGTTCAGTACCGGTGCTTGCCCCCCCCCCTTCAAGACCATAAAAATCATTAAATTTATTGTGACGTGTGCAATAGATGAAAACCGATTGAATTGTTTGGCTTTAACTTAAATATATAGGAACATAAATAAAAGATGAATATAAATATTTAACCTCAATTTTATTATTTGTATAGTCTATCCCAGGGGTGGGGAACCTGCGGCCTCCGAAGCCTTATTAAAATAAATCGTAATTTATATAAAAAAACCATGAATGATAAGGATTTACAAATAAAAATGCTTGTAACTACTGAATTGTATATATACCGTACTGTACAAGCATCCCACTGAGTACAAAGAACGAAATACTTTTTGACTGCGGCCTCATTTGAAGGCGACAAATTTCAATGTGGCCTATGGAAATAAAAAGGTTCCCCACCCCTGGTCTATCGTATATTAAAATTAATTACAATTGATATTGATCCAAATGTGTATGAATTTAGTACCGCTACTATCCAAAATGAATATAAAAGTACTTAATATTTTATTTTAATCATGTTAAAAATTTCTGAAGTTGAGCTTGAATCGAAAATCCAGAGTGCGCTCCTGATTTAGTAGATACCTTAGATTTGTTGCGTTTATTAATGGCTCGGCTGGAAAATTACAAATTAATTATTTATTTAAAACTTTGTGTTTTAAAATTAAGATTATTTATTGATTTCCCAAATTTTTATTCAATAAATTATTTTTGTATAATCTCAAAACATTCTGTAGAAATCTTTTCTAAACTATCACGAAATATACCAAATTCTATGAAGTTTGACTTTTATATCAAAGTCCGTCATCCTTGTTATGGTTGGAAGGAAAGTTTGGAAAATTATTTCAACTTTAAATAACACAAAATAAAAGCTGCTATAATAAAAAAAGAATTAGTAAACGTTGGTAATGTTTAGTATCTCTTCTTTAGAATTTTAGCTTGTTCCTGTGTAATGGTTGAATTTTTAGATTATATCGGCTGCAAGTAATCATAATATGTTCTCCTTTACCGATTGTTCCATGGTCAAAAGTGGAATCCTTTTCGTCAAAGAGTAGATACTGGGCCTCCTGAAATCGATAGAATGTTTGTAAGCACATTGATATTAGCTCTTAGTGTATTTTTGTTACCCACTACAGCTATATACTATTTAGTATTTGTAACGGTAAATTTTTAATATGTATAAAAATATTACCTTATATAAATATTCAGTTTAAATTAATTCTACTTCTGATAGAATACATAGTTTGTAGTGTTATAGAAGTCGTTCTTTGGTTCCCAGTTTTGGACTGCTTCACATATATTTTTCACCATCCCAGCCATAGAAGTTCGTTGCATTAATTAATTTTGTTTTATAAACTTTGTTTTAGAAGTTTTGGAAATTCAGCAAATTTCCATGAGAGAAAACTCTATTAATTTACTTATAAAAGTTTTATTATTATTAATTTGTTTTTTTGTCTTAATTCATTTTAGTTTCATAGGATACCTTTTTTGTCTATTTTCAGAAATAAGAAATATCCGAGTCTAAATATCCGCTCTAATACTGGTATTGCTGATATTGTCGTTTCATTAATTAAAGGCACGACTTTATGAGATGTGTTATTTTAATATTGTTCAGATTAAAATAATGTTTATATTTTTTGTTTGGTTAAATAAAATAATTTGTAATTTGTTTTTGGCTTTTTATTAAAGAATTATTAAAAACTAGGGCTAAAAATCCGTTATGTGCTAAATTTGTAATTTCATATAGTTAAAAAATGGATAAATTAATATTTAATTATAATTTGTCAGTAATACAGCATTGTTTCAAATTTTCGCGTATGTCGAAAGGAAGGTGTTTGATTTGTGAGGATTGTCAATTTTTAATAGATATCGAACTACACCAAACACCACTGAGATACGTTTCCTATAATATAAGAAAAAAATCAATAAACATACGTACTTTGATTTCACGCTGATGTTCTCATTAAAAGTACACTCGAAATCTAAAGAGAGTTAGAAAAATTAAATACTCCACACATTAAAAACACATGCAAACTTTTGATATATAGAAACGTTTCTATAATAACTATTTTAGACAATTTTTAGGAAAAAATGATCACTGAAAATGTTTTTAAATGTATTTTTAAAGAAACTATTGTTATGAAAATGACTAAATATCATCATAAGAATTATTTTTGAGTTAAAATTAACTAAATATTCATTAGAATATCTGATATTTGTTTTAGAAATATTTCAGAAAAATATATTTTTGGCAATTTATATCTGAATTACATTATATCAAAAAAATTATAAAAAAATTCCTAAAAAACTGAAAATTAATTAAATTTAATTTATAGTACAAATGTTTACTAAAATTATTATTTAAGAACTTGAAAAATGAACTCATATATATATATATATATATATGAATCAAAATTCAAGTCTTAAAATATTAAAATTAAACATCTTACCTGAAAGTCATTTCAAAATTTTGTTAGGTCGTTGGTGAAACTTAATATTAATGAATTATTTCTGACTCCAATCCTGCCTTTCGTTGACCCACAGATAACAATTAACACTGGAAACTTTATTAAATATCACAAATATTTTCACAGTGATACAATTGGCTCAACAAGCTAGCTACCGATTATGCAGTGCTCATTACAACACTATGGTGAAGAATAGCACACGCGTATAACCTTGATTTGACAAATCTCACAACTGTTGGGCTAGAACCAAAAATTGAGAGCTTGTCTTCATGAATCGGAAATACATATCATAAAAACCAAACCAAGTTGAATTGAAATTTATGATCATACACCAAATAATACAAATGTTGGTCTAGAACTGAATTCTAGACCCACATCTTGGAATTGTGACGGAATGTGGTGGCACACAACATGCATACCCAGCATTAAGTATACTCATATTAAAACATAATAAAACATCAAATAAACAGTAATAATAGAAAAACCAACACCCAAAACTTGAAACATCCATATAATAATAAATTGAAACACCACAAGAAGTATTGAACCCAAAAACTTACCCAAACATAACCGAGAAACATAAAACCACAGAAATAAACTCGAATAAATGCAATTTGTAAAAATTAGAAAAAATTATAGAAATTTCATCAAAATCTAAAGTAAAGAAAATTATATTAAAATTTCAACAAAAAACCCAGAACAATCCATACAAATGGCGAAATCCATCATATCCGCCAATCGGCACAATAAAAGTTAGGAGAAATAAATATTTTAGTTTAAAATATAAAATTTTTAGAAAAGAATTCACAAAAAACAATTTAAAATAAGAAATAAATTAAAATTGGCATGGAATGTTCTGAAAATTCCCAAATCCATCATGGAGGCAAATTTATCAAAAAATAATTAAAAAATAACATTTTAAAAATGAAAACAAAAATTATTACAAAAAAATCGCCACCAAAATTAATAAAAATTAAAAAAAGAATGTTCTAGACTGCAACAATGCAC
>CAUHTR010007874.1:8717-23383 GCA_959609185.1 Schmidtea polychroa
AAAATTAGTGACCGGTAGTGGAACCTATAATTGTAATATTAATAATAAAATTTGAATTATTATATTATTTGCTAAATTTTAAATCAACTAAATTATTTTATATACTACTTTTAAAATATTGTAATAAAAACCTTAATAATATTTTACAATAATCATATTTTATTATTTTAAATATTTAATTAAAAAAGTTTTAATCATTTGTCAATTGGGCGTCACTCATCTAGTTAGAAAAAAGAAAAATTATTAAATTTCAATTAAAAATTTCGAATCAAACTTGTGTTTTATATATTTGTATAGTCAGATCGTTGATTAAGAACACAAAATTCACAAAGTAATTTTTATTTTTTCTAAATGTTATCATATTCTGTTACCAGTTGCCTATTTGCGCTGTATGTCTATACGCGTGCTGTAGTCGATTATTTTCTGGCAAATTTGAGCAACGCGTGTTTTAATGGACTTTTGCGATTTTTTCGTCAAAATAAGGTATGTATTTTTATGATATTATTTAAACAATGAGAATTTATAAAAGCAAGAAATAATTACTAATTCAAACAATATTTGTCTATTTTTTAATTTTGATTTTTGTTAAAATTACATTACAGCTTTATCAATAAATTTTATAGTAAAAACCAAATTTATTAATAATAGTAATTTAATAATTCTTGATTCAGTAATTAAAACAAATTTAATATAATAAATCTAATAATTCCTATAGTAAGAATAAATTTAGCCTTAATTATTTTTTTAATTATTTATTTGTTAGATGCCTTCTATTAATTATATCGGAAAAATAAGAAAAAAAATAATATTTTTTGGAATATTTTCTTAAAATGTTTGCCAGTCATTGACAAGGGAGTTCAATACTGTCTAAATTTGTATTCCTTAATTATTTTTTAATTAAAAATAGTTAATTATACTTTCAAAATTATATGTTTCATTAAAATATGATTTTAATAATTAGATTTATATTAAAAAAATTTTTTAAATCCTTCATAATTTCCCTTCTAAAAAATTGTAATTTTATAAATATTTCGAATTTTTTCTTAAGAAATTCTTAATATCTGCATTTGAAATATTTTATTATTTTATATGATTATTTTTTTAATTTTACCCTATAACATGTTTATTAGAAAATTCGAAAGTATTTATATTTTCTCTTTGACAAAAGATCAAAATTAATATTTTTTTTGTTCCATTGAAAATAAATTTTTTATCTTTTTTCATAACGAAATAATATGAAATATCGAAAAAAAGAAAGTGATCAAAAGTGACCAAAAAATATTTATTATTTATTTAATTTTATCTAAACAAAATATCTTTTGTTTTAATAATTATTAATAAAAAATTATCAGTTTAAAATTTAAAAATACAATTATTTGTTTTAAAAAAGCGTTAAAAGAACAAAAAAATAAGCATAACAAACTTAAATTCAATAATAAATTTTTAATTTGCTTAAAAGGTTTCCTATTTCTGCCGTATAGTTTCAAATGAATAATATGTATTGCTTAAGGTTTCCCAAGGTTTAGAACTTTGAAAACCACTAATCTATAATATACATAACGAAAAACATGAAATGTTAACGCTACAAGAGTCAGAACTAAGTAAAAGTTTCAAAGATATATTTTTTTTGTTTTATTCAATTCATTTTTAGTCTCTACATTTTAATTAGAGTAGGGCTTCTTTTTTTGTTGTAAATTAATTTTAGTCGCTCGCTTTTATTATGGAATTTTCATGAATTAATTACAATTTTCAATATTTCTAAGACATGAGAACGAAAGCGACTTAAAATGACAAATTTGCATTCTTTTTCGAAACTCTGGAGACAGTAAGTATATACTGAAAACTTGTTAAATTTTGTTTATGAGCAATCAAAACATATTTTGTGCTCATATTTTAGTTCGAAATATTTAATTTTATGAATAAATGCTGCGTATTTGGGTTTATATAATTATTTATTTGAATTATATTTTAAATCAGGCAATTAAAATCACAAGTAAATTTGACATCAATTCTTGCAAACGCAAAGCAATAAACAACATTGAGCTACTGGTCAGATCATTTAGCGATTAGTGACTGCTCTGAGTCGATGAGAACCACTGAAGGTTGGTGGTGAACACGGATACCACGAATAAATTGCTTATTACAAAATATTGTGAGTACAATTGAAATATTATATCTCGCATAAAACAAAACCATGGCTAGTGTTTTTGAGAAGTACAACAAAATCTTGTACAACATCGTTTATAACTAAATTTTTGCTTTGAATAATTATCCCATTAAAATCTGTATACAAAATCTCATACGATCCAAAATCAAAAGGTCGTGTTAAAAAATCTCATTTATTTAACTAGAAATCCATTTATCTTCTCCATTAACACAAATTTTTGGCACTACCTTTATCAAGAGTTATTTTTAGTAACACGGAAATATGTGTTAATAGTAAAACAATTTGATTTAGTCAAAATAAAGATAAATAAAATTTTAAATGGATAAAAACAAATCAAAGATGAAATAAAGTTTTTAAAATGGTATTCAATGCAATTTCTAATCACAGACTAGTTTAAATATTTTTAAACAGCTCTTATCAGATATATAAATACATTTAATATCTTATAAACAAGGCATATAAAAAACTATATATCACCAAATAAGTTTAAACACAGATAACGTTTTCAGAAATGAACAAAAAAAAACTTCACTGATAAAAAGTTTTTTGCGTACGATACCAATAAACAAAAAGGGTAAAAAATCCATTTTCACCAAAAGGGAATTGGGAGGTTTTGTAAATGATAATTAACTACCTATTTTATATCACTTGTTAAGTAATTTTTACTAATTTTTAAATTTTTAAAATTCTTTTACCGGTAAACATAATTGCTATAATTCATATGAAATTTGGTATGATTAGACGAAACAATTAGGATTTTTACACTATCAAACTTTGTTAAACCATATTTACATCAATTTGGCATACTATTTTTCTCGCTACGAGATTCTCGCTGGTGAATGAATATGTACTGTTATCACTTGAGTTCGTTAAGCTATTTTCCAAGATTCTACGTCATATTTCTCATAATTGTACAAAATATTACTCAGACAGCATAAAGCACTAAATCTTATATAAACCTTATTAATAATGAATACAGCGAGCTCTTGGCTAAAAATATATTTATTTCATCCGAAAGAAATGAAAGAAAAAATAGTTTTGTAAATTTTTTGTATATTTTAACAACATTTCAGCAGAATAACAAAACTGAAATCCGGAATAAAAAAATGAAAAGTAAATAAGAAAATACAATTTTTTTTCATTTTTTATTTAACTATAAATATTTTATTAAAAATTACTAGCACTGTGAGAGCCGTTACACAGAGCTCTTTAATAAATTAAACTATTTTTTCACAATTTTTATCTAAAAATAAAATTAAAACAAAACTTTTTTTCTTAGTAAGAAGCGTCACTGGTAGATAATCAAACTATAAATGAATGTAATTATTATTGACGATTTGTATCAGGGAGCTAGTAAAGTAAAGATTTTAATAATTTTTTTTTAAAATATCGAGTCATTTAGAAATTATTGTTATTATTGTAACTCAAAACTTGTTTCATCAAGAAGGAATTCATTAAATAAGTAAGTACACTAGAGCCTCGAGTTGCGTCGTTAATGCGTTCCAATAAATCGCGACGCATCTCGAAACAACGCAATTCGAATTTTAATTTTGTATACATTTGTATTTGTTTTTATATAATAGGTTCCGATAAAATCTGAAATCCATGTTTTTAAAAAAAAATTAGTTATATTGCTACATATTTAAATAAAAAATAGGTATGAATAGATTAACTATTATTTAATAAGTTTTATTAAACCAAAAACTAATGCAAACATTAATAGAATTTTAAAATAATGTAAAATAATGAAGCAACATAAATTTATAGAATTTATTCAGATTCTTATTCATACATTGGTTCAGGACTTGGCGTTTGCTTTTCTTTTGGTTGTTTTATTATAAAATTATTCAGAGTTATTTGAACTGCCTTTTGTTTTTTATCCAAATAAATTTTTTTATAACAGCTGATGGAGGCCTCTACAGCTTGAGTAGCCTTTGTACTTTGATCAGTATCTGGATCTTCTGCAACAAATATTTCTAATGCCTCAGATATTAATTTAATTGCTTTCTCCATACCCTTTGTTGTTAATTGTTTCACTTCTGGTACTTCTACGGAATTGTCGTCATTCTCATAAATATTTTGAGCCATTTCAATTAAATCTGCGGTACTAACATCAAAATCCTCTTCTACATTTAAAATTTCATCGAAATCGGCCTCGTCCAATCCTTCGAAATGAGCTTCTTGGGCTAAGTTAACTATTTCTGCCCGAACTAATGGCACATCGTCAACTTCCGTAAAAGTTGCTGTACATTCTGGCCATATTGTTTGCCATACACCATTCATACAAGAGGATTTTACTTCTGCCCAAGAATCACCAATATTTTTAACAGCTTTCAATACATTGTAGTTTTTCCAATTACAGCCATAGAAGTTTCTTCATTTGCATCGGCAGCATGCAGTAGCTGTTTAAATGTCCGGCGAATATAGTATGACTTAAAATTTGAGATTACTCCTTGATCCATTGGTTGAATAAGTGAAGTTGTGTTTGGAGGCATAAATAAAAATTTTACATTATCTGATAGATCATCTATATATGTTGGATGTCCTGGTGCATTATCCAGTAGAACCAATATTTTAAAAGTTAAATTTTCCCGTTTGCAATAGTTTTTGAACTCAGGAATGGCGCATTTGACCAACCAATCAACAAACAAAGAAACAGTGACCCAAGCTTTTTTATTAGATCGCCAATGCACAGGAAGATTTCTTTTATCAACACCTTTTAGAGCTCTAGGATTCTCAGCCTGATAAACTAACAATGGTTTTAGTTTGAAGTCACCATTGGCATTGCCTCCAAGAAGTATAGTTAGGCGATCTTTACTTACTTTAAAACCAGGTGCAGAAGATTCTGTTTTTGCTATATAGGTTCTTTTCGGCAGACGTTTCCAAAACAAACCTGTTTCATCAATATTAAACACCTGTTTAGAACTGTAGCCACCTTCCTGTATAACAGCCTTCAATATTTTATTAAAATCATTTGCTGCTGTGAGATCTGCACTAGCTGCCTCACCTTTCAAACAAATGTTTGTGCAGATTTCCGCGAAATTTAAAACGCTCAAACCATCCACCACTAGCGTTAAATTGTTCATAAATTGCTTTATTCGATATTGGAAGTTTTTCTTGCAGATCATCGTAAATAGATTTGGCTTTGGCTTGAATAACCATTTTGCTCAGCGGCATACTTTTTTGAGTTTGATGTTCAATCCAAATTAAAAGTAGAGATTCCATTTTAACTATTAATGCATTTCGATTTATAACAGTACTTTTTAATTGGGAATCTGTTGCTGCTTCATATAATGTTTTGATTTGTTTTGCATCGCGATTGCAGATAGTTCTTACTGTTGTTGGAGATAGCCCGAGAGCTCTGCCAATGAAAACCGCTTTTTCTCCCGCTTGGAAACGTTGTAAAATATCATGTTTTACGTCCAAAGATATTACTTTTTTATTTCTTTTCGTAGATTTTTACCATTTTCATCTGACGATCGTTTACGATTCATAATTCTATTCTACAATAGGGCAATAAAAAATATTTCAAAAAATCAATTAAAAACCAAAAAAATAATAAAAAACAATAAAGAAAATGTAATACCTTTGAGAAATGTATATATATTGCAATTGAGTTTTTAGAATTTAAAACAATTATTATTAAAAAAGCAAGAAACACTTAAACGTTATAAGTTATAAGTTATGCAAACAACTAAGAACTAGACTTTTATACTAATAAATACACAATAAAAAATTATTTCATTTGCAGCTGCATTTAAAAATAAATCATGGCATTCTAGTTTCGGTTTAAAGTTTAATTTTTGAATATAGACGTTATGCTATTTTTTTGATTAAATTTTATTTTAAAACTTTTTTTCGACGCATATCGAAAATTAGCAACGCAACTCAAAATTAGGGTATCGAAAAATTTTTTGGCGCAACTCGAAAGGACGCAAGTTGGGACAACGCAACTCGAGGATCTAGTGTATATTTAAAAAATGATTTGTGGTAAATCTGAATTTATTTGGTTTTTTGACCGATCATAAGCAGTAATTGAATATTATGCATTTGAGGAAGTACTATTCTTAAATGACATTACAGATAGTAGAAATGAATATCCGGTTGAATACAAGGATTTGAACGATACTTTATTGAAAGTGAATACTGTAAATAATGACCAAATATTTTGGTTGGTGCTAAAATATAGTATCAAACAATTTCATAATCCGTACACTTTTTAAAGACACACTGTTCAGATATAATAACTTCAAGATTGAGAGTGAAAATAATACATTTGGTATGATGTAATGATTGAAACTATTTAAAATTATAATGATATGTCTTATTTCTAAGGGACGTGAGATTTTTAAAGAAAAATGAAAAGCTCAAAACCTTTTTAAGTCTATTTATCATTAGAATCTGATTTCAAGGATCGACCTAAATATTTACTTAAAGGTGCTAATTTTCACATCAGATGTAAAAAGTATTATCCCAATCTTCTGAAACCTGTGTACAAACATATTAATTATTTGTTTCTAAATTCATGATTCATCGAGTTTGCGTGAATCATCAGTATAACTTAGGCTTAATTCTAAACACGCAATTTATCCAATGAAAACTAAAGCGATTGTAATATTTAAACGTCATAGAATTCACATATAATAAATGCTTAAATTGATTTATTTCTACTGAAATATAAATTTTAAAAACCTGCTACCATGCAGTGAAAGTATTTAATAATTAATGATATTGACATTTTTCTATGTCCGAAATGTGAAACATTCCTCACCCAAATTTAATCCAAATTTTAATCTAACCATAATAATAATTTATGTCAATTCTTTCCAATTAAAAAATAATTAATAATCAAATTAATAATAAAAAAGAACATAAATAATGTAATTACTAATTAAATCTAATGATACACGTGAATATTATGCAACTGAAAAATGATGAAAGTGATAAAATTATTTAACCCAAAAATAATAAGTTTGGTAAATCGGTTGATGTAAGTAAAGATTCCTATCACAATTAACAATGTCTTTTTTTTATTGTAAGGAAATCATTTCTATAGAAATTAGGGTTATATCTACTTATATATACTTCTTCATAATCAAAAAAAAACACTTAAAATTCCTTGATCTGTGGAAACTTTAGTTAAAACTTTTCATTGTACTTCTTTTCTTCGGCCAGTAATGTAAAGGACTTTATTGTACGCCTGACCATACGAATCATTTATATCTATATTTGCATATCCCCCCTACTTACTCAGTTCTTCAATAAACCTGCATTTTTCATTTTAGAAGTAAACTGTAAAAATGATTTCTCGCTGTCCATCTAATTTTTCAATAATTCTCACTATTAGAAACTTGCTCCAATTAACCTTTATCCTAAATACCATCTAATAGCACATTGTAATATTTACTTTCTCTAAGTTTTTGTTTGATTTCACTTTTATTGGTTTGCTAATAAATTGATAATTACAATAATAAAACAACATATTGATCTATAATCTGAAAAAATGAGATGATAAATATTTATCAGACAGTAAATTCGAACATGGCATGAAATACTTTAATATTTTTCTAAAATATTTTTAAAATAATTCTTTCCAGCATAAATTCAAGGACAAATTTAATTACCAAAAATTAGGTTTGAATTTTCAAAATTCCATGAGAATTTGTAAGGAAATATTCCCATTCTCGAATTACTATGTCCTTTTGACAGGCTTTTGATCACATCTCAAAATCAGAAATTTAGTTTTTCTCTGATGAAAAATTTTTTAGCAAATATTTTACTTTATTTAAAATTTTTAAAATTTAAATTATTTTCAGAAACAAAATTTATTCTCGACAATTTCTTACATTTTCGCTAGAAATTGAAAAAACAATTTGTTTTTCGCTTTCTCTGAAATTTTCAATTACAAAAAGATAAGAAATTAAATATGACAGAAATAATAATAAGAAATAATAATAAATAATATAAATATCAATCACAGCAATTTCTGAAAACTTTTATGTAACTTATTAATCCTAATTACCTATAATTTTTGATGATTATTATTATTATTATTATTATTATTATTATTATTATTATTATTATTATTATTATTATTATTATTATTATTATTATTATTATTATTATTATTATTATTATTATTATTATTATTATTATTATTATTATTATTATTTCTGAATATTTTTCATCAATAAACAATGGTTATTCAAAATCCTTTTTATTAATTATGGTAAAGAAGACTCTTGATAAATTTATTTAAAATCCTAAGGACCCATGTTTGAAAAATCTAGGTGTGATTTTGTCGAGGTGCGTGAGTTTGATGAGTTAAATAAATTAAGTAGTGTGGGTAATGATGATGAACTTAAATTTGTGTTGGTATTGCCGTACTCAGAAGGTTTTAAGGATTTTAAATGGAAGGTAAGAAAGCAGTTAAAGAATTTAAACTATAGAATTGTGTCAAATTCATGGAAAGTATGCAATATGTTTATCAATAAGTCGAAAACTCCGGTCGAATTGTGTTCTGATCTCATTTATCAGTCTGCATGTAATAAGTGTAATGCCACATACATTGAATAGACTTCCCGTGCATCTCTGTATTCGAGCTCGACAGCATTATAGACCGAAGGCATTGACCAATATTAGTGAGCACAATCAGGGCTGTAAGAGTAAAATAGGTATGTCTAATTTTAAAGTTTTATTAAAAAATTTCGATAATTATTGGGAACGTGTAATTTGTGAGGCGTTATTGATAAAGTCATTGAATCCGAAAATTAATGTGCAGAATGCAATGAATACTGCAATGCAATTATTATTAATTATACTAATGTTTCTTTTGATCTTTTGGCTGGTTTCTGTTTGCCTGATTTGAATAATTTTTTGTATATTGTATGTATGGATTGTTGTTGTTAAATTAAATAATTAATAAATTATTAAATTAAATTCTAAAAAATTAAAATTTCAAAATGATATATTATTTTAATTATAATTTTTTAAAAGAATGAAATGTTTTTATTAAAAATTTTATTTTTATATATAATTAATACAATTAATAAATTTGTTTAAAATCATTAATTTATATAGTTATTATATTCCGAAATTTAGTAACCTCTATAATTCACCATTTACGTGAAAATGAATTTATTCAATTTCTTAAAAATGATTTTCATTAATTTTTTTTAATTTCAAGTAACTTTAAGACTTTAATTTTGATTTTATATAATTATGAGATCATTATTCAAGTTCTTAAAAATTACTGTTAGTCAGCATTTATAATATAACATTGATAATTAAATTTCAGGTGTTTTTTTAGGAATTTTATGACATTTTATGAATTCATTTGGAATTATTTCGATAAAATGTAAGTTAGATATATTTTTAACTATAAATAAATAAACTAATCACCGAAGACATTAATCTTTTTAATACAATTAGAAAAGAAGCGGCGTACATGTATGAAATAGTATTTTAAATTTTTACAATCTTCTTTCTGCAGCTCATTTTCCCCATTCTCAAAGGCATTAATAAGCTGAATTTTGTCATTTTCTGTATATCTATGAAAATATTTTCTCTCACCTTAACAAATCCTATAATAAAGTTATTAAATTTCGGAACAATAAATTTCTACACACAGGTAAGTTTGAGTGTTCCTATACTATAAATTTATTGATTTTTTTAGATTATAGAAGTTACTAAATTTCGGAATTAGGTGTATTACTAGAAAACTGTCGAAATATATCGTGAAAAGAATGTTGATTGGCGTTTTCTTATAATTAAATCATTGCCATGTATGTTTAACTATTTATAAAAAAAATATTTTAATTTAACTTAGACATTTTTTTTCTTGTAACATCTTTATTATATTCATTATGACTATGGATAAAAGTTTCTCTCACTTTACACAAGTTTTTGGCAGTGTCTATTACAGTGTTTCTCAGACTTTTCTCGCTCGCGGCACACCTGCCCAAAAATCAAAGGTTTTTACAATTTTTTTGATTTTCCAATGATATTAAAAAGCTTTTTGGGAATTCTCTTTTTGGGAAGTCTCTTTGGGAATTTTTTAGTAATTTTGATCCACAGAAGTGACTTTTTCAAAGTAAAATGCTTGATATAGTTTTTGTAATTTATTTTATTACTAAAGTTTTTTGGAAAAAAAGTCTCGCGGCCCACCGTTTAAGAAACACTGGTCTATTAAATGTTAGTTAATTTATTTTCTAGTCGAAATAAAAAATAAATTGAGTATCAAAAAAACATATCAATGAATAATTATAAATTAATAAATTACTAAATTAAATTCAATGTGTTATATTTAAATAATAATATATTATTTGAATTATAATTTTTAATGAATGAAATGTTTTTATTAAACATTTTTTATATAATTAATAATTAATACAATTAATAAATTTGTTTAAAAATCCTTAATTTCTATCATTATTATATCCTATCTAATGATGACAGGAAAATAATAAAATTCATAAAATAATTATAATAAAATAGATTTTAAAAAATGTATTTACTCGAAATATTACACTTAAATATCAAAAAAATATAGAATAAAGATATAGAATAAAGTTTCTAAGAGTTTGATAAGTTTTTAAAATAACATTTTTATTTTTATGTTTTGATTTCCTTCTATATTTCTTTGGCCTCTTCTACTTGTATTGGTTTCATGCCTTCAATGACTTTTAGTTTCATTAGTTGTTATATTTCGACTAAATCTAGCCCAAATATTGCAAATAGATTCACCGTGTACTTTTTTTCTTCCTCAATTCATATCAGTTTTATACCAAATATGTTTTCTAGTTTTATACCAATGATCTCTGGAAAAACAGTTTACTGCAAGATGCATCATATATATTTCCTTGTCCACCTGGGTCACCACTACCTACCGTGTCTGCAGTACATTTTATGATATATTATAGGATTATTGTTTCCAGGATTTTTCTATTGTTATTTTTTCACCCCAGTATAGTATATATAAATTAATTGATTCATATGTCCTTTTTGAGGAATTTGGAGAGTTTTTGCTGCAATACTTTTAACATTTTGTTCTGTATCTTCCTATTTCTACTTCTGATCCTCCCTTTGCATGCTCAACCTAGGTTGTAGATTATTATACAAATCAATATCATCTATACTATAGTTTACGGTTGTTTTTAACTTTTCAATCAAATCCATCATTCATACAATCACATTTCATGTTCAAATTGCCGTCAAAATTTACTATTTAATAACTACGACATTAGTGATATCTTCTTTTTTTTCTAATAATTTGCCTCCACCTTTATTGCCATTTTTGATATTTCTTGAACAATTGCATCTAGAACCTCCTTTATATTATAATATCTCTACGAAGTCTTCCAATAATGTTTTTGGCTTCTGAAATGCCGTTCCTGACTTTAGTTTAATTGTCTTTAAAAAGTGGCAAACTCAAATCATAAGAGCCATTTTTATTGAAAGATTAACTATCAGTAAAATTTGACATTTTTTGTTCATCTTTAATCTGTTTTCTCCTTTAGAATTTCATTTATTTGCATTTAGATTTTGATAAAAGATCAATAGTAGGTAGTGTGAGGCGTTTTGTAATTTGTATTAAAATAATGGTATGATGTTGTGCATGTTTGATTGTATGCTGAAACCCTTACTTATACATTAATTATTATTTTTTAGAAACTCCTCAAACAAATTAACGTTATAATTTGTTTTAATAATATTTGTGTTTTTATAATAAACGTGTTTTAGTTATGGATTCTATTAATACCCGTAGCTCTGTGGCTAATATGGCGATCACGATTGCAAATTTTATCAAACCACCAGAAACATATGACATGGATTCAGACGTGGAAGATTTCATCTTAGAAACGGAACGATTCTTCGAGATGACAAATATTGTCGATGAATACAGAAGCAAATTCGTCAAAGCTTTTCTATCAATCAATTCAACGAAGAAATATGAGTTGACTAATGAAACTCTGCATCATACAGAAAGATTAAGAAACGCTTTTGCTAAGAACAGAAGTCTTATCGATGATCTCAACGAAGTGCTAAATTATCGTCAAGAAAATGAGGCTGCCGAAGAATTCTCACAAAAATTGAGAAACTTTCAAAAAATATTTTGAAGCATAAACTTGATGATGAAGAACGAAAGAAATTTTTGCTATTCAATTCGCTTGAAGATCTCAAAATGCAAGATTTAAAATCATTTGATGAAATGAAAGAAAGATTAAAGAGACACGATCAAGTTTCAAAAGAAATTAATGTATTTCATGCTGATGTAGCTTCAATGAATAAAACACAACGCTATGCTGATGCTGTTAAGAAGAGCTTACCAAGATATAGTTATGAAAACAGATGAATTCGAGAACGAGAAGCTAATCCCAGATTCAAAGATGAATATAGAAGATGAATATTTGTGTTTTTATAATAAACGTGTTAATATAGTTTTAGTTATGGATCCTAATAATACCCGTAGCTCTGTGGCTAATAGGTAGGATAAAGCATTGATCTATATCCGAAATCTAACTGAAGATGAATGAAATTGTAAATTTTATTTGTGAAATTTATCTTATAATTAATTTTTGTCAATCGAAACAATAGTAGTCAATATATCTTACTTGTATTGTCAAGAATATACCCAGCCACATTGACCAGGCAAAAGGGTCTAGGAAGCCGGTCAGAGCTGAATATCGAGCTAGATTTCCTTTCCTAGAAATCATTAGAGCAATAGAAGCACTAAGGTAAGGCTTAGTTAGATATGATACATTGTGATTTGATTTCGATACAACAATATGAGATCCTAATGTCAAATCGGCACTAAAATCTAATAATTTATCCAATAATTGATTGTTCAACTGTGCTTGGGCAAGAAAGATGCCTTTTCCATTGTTGGAATCTGTTCGATTGTATACTTCTATTTCTATTCCATAATTAGTAATAAGGAGCTCATCATTGCTTGATGTTGCAACTTTAAACTCCTTCGTATACCTTTCCAATCGACTAATGACAGACAGCACATCGATGGATAATCCAAAACAGCACATTTTTTGTTTTTCCGTCACTTTACTACTGTTTTCCACGGACATTGAAAGCAGAAAACATTCGAGCCCATAACCATCGTCATTGCAGTTGTCATTTGCCGATAAATTCCGAACCATTACGTAAGGACTTTGAAGAAAGGATACAGTTTTTAAATGCGCAGTTTTGACGAGCATACTTGTATCAGTCATGGCAGCAATAGGCTTCTGTCTATAATAGGATAATCGTGGAAACGATCCAATGTCTTTATAACTATAGAATCCATACGTGTAGCGCAGAGTAAATGTGTTCTGAATAGCTTCCTTGCCCATTTTAACATAATCATTTAAAATCCTGATTAAATAAAATAAATAATTAACTTAATTAAATAATGAAAATATAAATATATAATTATGTAAAATATATTTTTTAAGTGTTATCAAATGTTTTAATAAGAATCTCGAGCCAATTGTTGACAAAATTGTTATTAATTTCAATGGATATGAAAACTGTTAACTGTATTTTGAGGATAGATTCTATATTATTATAGAGTTTCTCATTTATTAGTATGAACGTTGCGTTTAATAGTGTTAATATTTCATTTAATAATAATAATTTTTTAATGTTGCTTCTTTTTCCATTTAATTTCATATATAATTAATTTATAATAATAGTTGAGATGAATTATAATACAAAATGACTGCAATGAAAGTATAAATTGTCAAACGAGGGAAATTATGAGAAATATAAGATATTAAATAAGTCATTTAGTATTTTTGCATTTATCTATATTTATGTTTAAATTATTTCATTATTTGTTGAAATATTAAAAATATTTCAATATATATTAAAAATTCAGGATTTAAATAATAAACCTTTTGAAATTCATGAAATTTTTAACTTTGCAGAAATGATTAACATGGTGCGATAAATGTTTTACTTATACCAGTGGTGGTTAGTGTGTTCACTAATTGGTGACTCCCATTAAATGAATTTTATTTTTCAGAAAATGTATTTTAGCCAATATAAAAATTATTTTATTACTTTTCAGCCTTTTTATAGGAATTTTATGAAATTTATTTTATGATTATTTTGGAATTATTTCGATATGTAAGTCAGATATATTTTTAATTATAATTAAATAATTAAAGTAATCAACAAAAATATGTATTTTCTAAAACATTTGTCTAAAAATTACCTAAAATAAAGTAATAATAGAAACGTATCTCAGCTGCGCATTTCTATATACACCTAACCGCGAAAGTTAACATTGTCTATAATATAAGTTGGTGTGCACACCACCTGAGGTGAGTCACCAATTATATGACAATGTTAACTTAATTTCATTTATTCAATTTTCCAAAATTCGTTTAAAGGTAAGTTTTTGAATTAAAGTAATTTTTAGGACTTGAATTTTGATTTTATATAATTATGAGATCATTATTCAAGTTCTTAAATATTACTGTTAGTCAGCATTTATAATATN